>JAKSZP010002800.1:0-158602 GCA_022478985.1 Massospora cicadina | reverse complement strand
ATTGTGGATGGGGGATGCATCATGTTTTCAAGCAGTGGGGCATGTCATGGCAGCGCATCTATTAACCCAAGGGGCTTTTAGAATGCATAGTTCTACGTGACCCTGTGGGGCGTGGGGTGAGGGCAGCCACCGGTCTGTTGGTGAGGTTACCCAAAAGTTCATGTCCCGATTAGGAAATAATCGGGGATGGGGGAGGATTTGACCAATGAGAAAAATTCCCAATGCTCTTTTTCCCATTTGGGGGTAAATATTGACAATTGTGTATGCAACATTGGCCCATGAGAAGGTGACAATGAGCACTCGTCATTTAGGAATATTTCTGAAGATAAAAGAAAAATTGTTTTTGAATTAGCCCCCCACAGTGCTTCACCAAAAGGATAGGGATGGTGGGACATTGTTTTCCAACACCTCGGAACCTATGGACAGGGGGTTTCCCTGGATGGCCATGATATCCATGGGTAAATTATTTTGTAAAAAACACAGTTTCCTACCCCGGGGAGGGGGAGGCCTTGAGCCCGGGAAATTTTCGCGTCCCTAGGGGAAAGGGTTTTCCCCCCATCGCACCTTAGGTGTGAGGGGGTGGGCCCCCTGGCCCACCAGCCTCTTCCCAGGTCCCCACGGGCTTTCACAGCAGCGCGGGTATTAGCAGCAACGCTATCGGGGTTTTTGTTAATTTTTTGCGGAAAGAGTCGCGTTGGCTTTGGCCTTCACTTTTTGTTTTCCCGACGTCGGACAAATTTTTTGTGGTGCGGATAAGTTCGGTGCACCGTCGAGTGGGGCAAAAATTTTTTGGTTGGGATAGGTCCCAAGTCCAGTTTCAACCGGGGCTTGGGGTGCAGCGATTGGGTGAAATCTCCCATCGGATCTCAGATTGAGTGGCCCATTAGCTTGGGCCTCCCAATCTGATTGGGTGATGGATTCCCAAGTTAGCTACCCATGAAGGTCTCCATGTCCTCCTGGCGTTGTGAGTGTGGGATGGTGGTGGTGACCTTGGCCGCTTCCTTGGCTGCAGTCCTATGGGCCTGCTTGGCCTTCTTCCGCCTCCTGCGGGGAGATGGGCTTTACCAATAGGTACCAGCTCCCCACGGAAAAGCCTCTTTGGTGCTTGCGGTTGGTTCGTAGTGCACCTCTCCGCTGGCCATGGCTGCCAAGGGGTGCTCTTGGAATATAACGCCCTCTTTAATGGGGCACATGTGCCTTATGGCAACGTGTCACAGTGGGTGCAAATGGGGCGCGCTGTCCACGGTTACTTGGAATGGGTGGGTGGTGTGCCCTGCGATATCAATAAAGGTGGAGTGTGGGATCTGGGTTAGGTCCTTTTTACTGATCTCCTCAGTTGGGGTCAGAACTGCAATGGCTTTGCTGGATGCACAGGTGTGGCATCAACGTGAAACGTTGCATTTTGAAAGATTGTATTTCGCCATATATGCAGACCATCTTTCAGGTGTTGCTCCAAAATGTCACATTTTACCATAGTAGGCAAAAAGTCAAACGTGAGGAAAATTTGGTTTGATTTGTCCATCTGGTGTGTTTAGTTTTGACGACCCATTGCCCTTCGGAGGTCAACCACTATGCGCACCACTGCAGCCTCATCTGCTGCTATTTTGCTTTCAAAACCTAGGTCCAGCCAACCGCGCGACATGGAGTGAGGTGCAACGTACACCGCGGTCGGGAAAATTTTGTGTACATCTTCACAAAATTTTTCCAGTAGGGCCGTTTTGGATGTCCAGATACACACGGACTCGAATTCCACCGATGAAAGTGGCTGGGAATGTGGCGTATTGATATACTGGTTGCATTGTGCTTGCCACGCGAGTATCTCCGGGGGAAATTGTGACCGCCAGTTTTTTTAGATTTTTTTTTATTCCGCCAGATTCTCCGGGGCGTTTTAAAACGTTAGAGGCTGTAGGGCCCCTTCCGCCTTCTCCTCTTGCCTTTTGCCCAACTGCTCCCAGACATGGGCACAGACTAATCCCTCTATGAGATTATCAAACTAGATTTAGTCTTGAATTGAATGGGTTGCAAAAGTGTGTGCAACGAGAAAGAAAAGTATAGCATGGGCTCTAATCTTACTACAAACCTACAGTATGTACACTCGGAATAAGAAGAATATTGGCTGTTTAATATTTAAATATTTATGGTATCTTTCTTTTCAAGAAAACTTATTATCCCTTCACCAACGTTGGGATTTATTTGACAATAACAACTACTGGAAGGACAACGTTTACTCCTTTCAGAGTTGGCGCATCTGCGGCATAATCCAGCTTGTTCAAGGAAGCTTGATCAAGCATTTGGCATGAATTTAGCTTCAGTTGCTCTGAAGATCCTTCATCCGCTGCAGCCTTGGCTTGAGCTCATGTCACTACATTCGTTCCTTCAACTGGCTGCTGGATAAAATTCCGTCATCATTGTACTGAGGGACTTACACGGGATATACTACTATTGATTCAGGGACGTTTGGAGTTGAGATCGCTGTGGTTGAGAGTCATGTCTCTACTCCTCTCCATCTTTTCCCTGGAAGTATTGACCTTGGTGTACGTAGTGCACATGGCGGTTATGGCAAAATTTTACCAAGTGGCCATAGCGGCCACATTTATAGCAACTAATCCATAAGAACCACGTCCTTGATTTTCATAAGAGGGTCCAGGCTGAAAGTTTGGGGATTTTCGACATAACAAGGCCAGGTTGGTAAGATGATTGCTGACGTTTGGCGTAATTAGGTTTTGGTCAGTAGTTAGGTTGTTGACAATTTTTTATAACCAGCCCCAGGGTGGTAATTGAACTGGTGAGAATATTTTGGCTGAGGACAAGGCGAAGAATTATATTAAGGATGAGGGTTGCTAGGTGTTATTTAATTCAGACGAGTGTATTTTCTTGAATAAGAGGGTACAGCAGAGGTGGTAGTTTTCCGTTCCATATTAGATGGCAGAAAGTTAGGGGATATGCGGCGCAAAAACTGTACAACTTTGAGAAGGGGGATGTCGTCATCCATAATTGGCGAAATGACATTGTGAAGCTCTCAGTATGGCTTCACTGTGGAGGTCATGGCGATGCACATGTCAGCTTACACTAAGTATCCTGCCCCAATAAGCACATGACCTTCCGTCCTAAATCAATCAGCGAACTCCATGAGAGTCTCGTTATGGAGGAATCTAATTGTCAAGGATTCTTCCTTCCGCTGCAACATCTTTGAGGTGCCCCCAAACAGGCGAAGCATGGTATATTTTACATCCTGATAGGTAACAGCGCTTCTTGGGAGTAACAGGTGACTTGATCAGCACTCCCAACATCCAAGGCAGATATTAAAATTTTGGCTTTCCTTAAATTGGATGCACCTTCCAATGCAAATTCAAACCATTTAAAAAGCCATGGATACTTTTTTTAGTACTAGATGGTCCCTAGCCATGGATTTTCTTATTTCGATCAAACAGAGGCAGTTTCTCAATAATGACCTCCTCATCCTGTTCATGGCTTTTTGGGGCATATTGAGGAATAGGACAAGATCCAAAAGCAGTTTTTCAATGAGAAGCTAGCCCAGAGGAAGTTTGGATGTCCACTGCTTTGGGAGGTAACATGGCCTTCTGCCATGGGAAGCACCGCCATCACTTGAGGGAATTGGTGCTCCAACTCATACTCAAATCCAGAGCTACCATACTGGGTGTAGTAGCTCCAACCAGCGTCATATTCCTCCTCATATGGTGCCCCCATGTCATTCGTCCTCTTCACAGTGAGAGGACCATGAGGTACTGGTCAATTTCTGCTTCTCATACTGAAGCTGTTCTGTGGTATCATCTAAAAATAGTGAGTTCCTTGTTTTGTTGTCACAGAAATTGCATTTGGCTAAACGTGCTGTCAAGAAGGTGCATAACAGTATTTCATTCTTGAAAAAGTTCATCCTATTTTTTGAGCACTGCATCTAAGGTGGGTTTGAGTTCCTCATACTCAGCTGGTGCAGCGTTTCATGAAGATTCCGCAGAAATGCAGGCTTTATGAGACATAGCTGACGACTGGAGATTCTTAGTTTAAAGCGGTTAATTAATGGGTACCCTGTAGTGAGCACCACTGTTACAATTTTGGACGTTATTGTTAGGATCCGCCATATTGTTTGCATAGGTCAAACCCACTGATCAATGGACAGATGATATGGGGATCATCGGTCCTCTGAACAGAGTGAAAATATAAGAAAATAGGGACAACTGCCCCAACAACACTTTTATTTACTTTAATAAATACAGAGACCTTTCATTGTTCCATTCTCTATATACTATTAACAACTTAAACTTCTCAATCACCCATCTCATTTATATACAGCATCTTCAGACAATACTGCTCCATAGCTTGGACTATTCTATTCCGCTGATTCTCCTTGTTTTGGAATGTTATTCTTCAGCTCCCTATCGCCCTAATTTGAGGTGGTCTAATTTTGTAATTGTCAAATATCAACATTGCCTTAATGCCATATTTGAAGGTGATCCAATAATAACCATTATATTCAAATATTGCCTCATTTGAGGCACTCAAATAATCATAACTTATATCAAGTTCGGCGGATTCTTTCCAATATGCCCTAGCTGTTTCAGGCTTATCATCCAGTAATATTGGAATTATGACATCATTATGACCAAAGTCTATGAGAGTTGGGCTGACATGAGATCTGAAAAATCCATCAGTGGACGTAGGTGGCTAAGTTCATCAACAATGGGATCATTCAGACGATCCTCCTTAACTTTCTCCATTGTTTCCATCTGGTTAGGGGACAATGAGAGGGCCTCCAGATCCATTGTTATGAATACAGTGCCTGGGGCTTTGTCCAATAAATTACCAACAAAAGTTAATGAGTCTAGGTCTGAGTTGTTTTGTCCTGAATTACCAAAACCCTTTAGGGCAAGATGTGAGTTGAATGATCTGCGTTATAGGAGGGTGGGCCGGTTATGTTGTGTAATATCAATGCAGTGTGCTTCTTTATGAACCATTGGGGGACATATGAAGCAAGGGCCAATACCTCTGGCATGCTATAGAGGACTATAGCTGATCTGTTTCTACTGAGCTGGTTTAGGTACACTTCTTGTTATTGGACCTTGTTTTATATCCATTTTTTAACTGATTTTTCTTTCTTATCAAATATCACGAGTATCCACAGTTGAGGTGGAGAGGTTTGATTTAGAAAAACGGATGTGTAGATTTAGGGTAGCTGATTTTTGGTAGGTCATATTTTATGGAAGACCTTAATTTGCTGGGCTAGTTTGTATGCCCCTTCCAGGGTTTTGGGGTCCATTATAACATGCCATGTGCTATTCCACTACTTGGTTAGAGAAGCTTGGAATGCAGCAATCGCAATTTCTGCTGGTAGTTGGAGAAACTCCTCATGTTAAAAAACCTTAAAATGGTATCAGATTCTGGTGGTTGACCCAAAAATAAACCCTTTACAACCAACAGATCAGGCCAATCATTCTCTCAAAACTCAAGCTAATTCTCCATTTCTCAACTTAAAGCCTATTGAAAATACACAGCTTAGGATTATTATCTAAATGACAGTTCAATTGTTTTATCAAAAGCTCAGGCTGAAAATCCTCGAAAATTCAGGCTGATTATACATGCAACAAAAAAACCAACAATTGGTCCCAACTACTTTGGAGCAATATCAAATATTCATCATAAAAAATTTTAGTAATTGACCCAAAAATAAACATCTGAAAATCCCATGGACAAATAGATTCTGTAAAATTATAATTACCTTCCTTCCATAGAAAAAATCATATGTTGATCATTGTAATTGGCACAAAAGCACTTGCACATGGACCACCCAAATGGGAGTACCTGTAAGTCTTGGGAACCAGCCCTTGAAGATGGATAGGGTTCAGCTTACTTTCCAGATGAAGAGGGGCCCCAAGGCTGCCGTGGACCCTCTGTCACAGCTGGGTGACCTCGCCCATGTGATAGATGAGAGCTCAGTGATAGCTTTCCTCCCCAATGCCATCTCATTCCCACCCCTTCCCCCTCTTCAATCCTGGTAGGATTAATAGAAGGAGTCTGCAGGGAGATGGCTCACATCAGGGGGCTTGAGAGGATCCTGAGGCCACCCACTAACCATGCAAGCCATGACCAAAGATTGGGGAAAGTGCAGTTCCCATTTTCATAGCCCAGTGGGTAAATTCTGGACTGGGGGAGCCAGTCAGGGCTGGCTAGTTTCAGAAGCTAGATCAGAACATGGCTCAGATTGAAAAACTCAGTTCCAAATGGCTCAGATTGTCGGGTCTGGCATTCTGAGGCAGATCCAGGGAGTTTGGATCATATGAGCTGCCCAATCATGGGATCATCCCAAATTGCTATGAACCCAATCATGGACCCCTGCCTTCCAAGATGAATCTAGAGCACACTAGCCATGCGAATATGCCAATTCAAGTCATCAGAACCTGGATCAGCAGCATCGATTTGGCTTGGTTACAAGAAGTGGGAAAATTTGCAAAAATTTTCTAAGATTTTTCCAAATTGGGAGCCACCTTTCACCCCCCTCCAAGTTAGCCAACTGATCCCCTTCCCATTACCCAATTAACCAATCTCCCAATACTTCCCCATGCCTATCGCACCATTTAAAAGGCAACTTCCCCACTGAGGGCAGTTGTCAGTTCATTCTTTTGTTGCCTTTGTAAAAATAAATCCAATAATCTGCCTAGTTTGCTGCAGACTCCGCCTGCTTAAACATAACTTTTAAAACATGATTCTGTTGATCAATCTGACGAAGCATGCTGTCCCCCAGATCCTTTTCCCAATGTTTGCTGACTGTATTATCCAGTCACTTGATCCCGCCATGTGGCAGAGGATCATTAATGCTATAATCTGGCCTGCCCCTATAGGTGAGCCCACTGTTCCGTTTATTTCCTCACGTCCATTAAAAAGTTCCTTCCATTTATTTGGACGCTGAGTCCGCCAAGTCTGCTCCACAGTTGGAGCAGCCTCAAGGCGTTTTTGGCCTGCCGCGCATGGGTCTGTCTCCCATAGCCACCCCTGCCACTGTGGGTCCAGCTCACCAGTGGGACCTAAAGTGTCCCCTTCAGGGGAAACTCAGTCCCAGCCACTCTCATGGGGTTCCCCATACATCTACCCATATTCCAACAACGTGGAAGTCTCTATGCCGCCTCCCGCTGGTGCACAAGCCTCCCTTTTGGATTCTAAAGGCCAGCAACTACAAACCCTGAAGGAGTCATCATCCTCCCTGCCTCTCCCGCCCTTGGGGGTTGCCTCAGTAAGACTCGCGGTTGCCCCAATGCAACCATCTGGTTTGCCCTGGGGGCCTTTGGTATGTTACTGAACATTTGCTTCCCTTACATGTCCCATAGGTCTTTACTTATATTAGTCACCCGGACTGCTATTCCTCTGGCATTCTGGGGCCTCCACTGGGTGCTCGCGCACCCTAACTGGGAGCCCAGTCTAGTTCTCCTTAGCCACATCCATGACAGTACCTAGTGCTATTGAGAGAGGACTGCTGATGTCCCAATTATGGATGTGTCATTTATTTTAATTGATGCTAAATTGTACAGATGTATTTTGTCAGCGGTATGCAAAACTCAAATTGAGAGGATGTTAGGACAATTTTGGACGTTCTTATTGCGATTTTTGTTTCTGAAATCCTCCAGAATATGATAATATTTTTACACCAATAAACCTAACAATAGGTTATAACTGTATCAATTCAAGGGCCAAATTGAGATGGAAAATAATCTGTTGAAATTGCATGCTCAAAATGTGGCCATGAGATGCCCTGCCCTAGAGGTATAAATACCAGCGCCTGGCCTAATGAATAATCATCAAATAATATGTTCTTAATAAACATTTAATTTTTAAGCTCTTTTCAGCTTTTTATCTTGAGTCTCTTTTGAAGAGTGTTGACAAGCTGGAATTTTGAAATCCACAGCTTGTACCTTTGCCTGTATTGGAATTTCGTGAGAAATGCAATATTCAGGTGCTACAAAGTCTATGAAATTATTAGTTTTTTGGGCTTTAGAAAAAATGGAAACAAGGCAACGAAGTTATTAGTTTCGTTGCAATAGTAGATTTCAATTAGAATACTGAACTTTGTTATGAATTGACCAAAATAGAGCTATGCAAGACAAAAATAAATGGTACTTTATTAGTTAAAAATGAGGGATATTTATAGGAGTAGATTTGGTGGTTCTTTGTGAGGATCTTTGTGCTTCAACCGATGTAAGATCTTTTCTAATAGAGGACCAATATTGCTGATTATTATTATTAATATACTTGTGATGGGGGACCATCTAGCACTAAAAAATATACTTGTGATGGTCAGATTTAATAAAGTTCTTATTAGATATAATTGACCTTCTTGTTGAGGGCTTAGCATCTTCAGATTTCTTAGCCTCATCCATCAGAGGAGGCCAATAACTCCTAAGGGTTGATCACCGGTCTAACTAAGAATCAGATATCTCTGACAGGATTTTTAAGATCTTATTAGATTAAGACCAAACCTTAAACTTGATTAGAATTGGTTATCGCAGTTGAATCTCCAACAATGCCCCCCTCAAGATCTTGCCTAGGGGGCATGTACTTACAAAGAAATCATGAACATTATTGATAACAGTACCAGCATCAATAGCTGAAATGGAGCATTAATATGATGACAATAGTAAAACGGTAAGGACCAGCCCATAAGGCATCAAGTTTAGTGAATCCATCCTCCAGGTCTATGAAAATTAAGAGTACAAGATCTCCAATCTGATATTCAGGTAAATAGTTTGAATACCATTGGTTATAGTTCTCTCTATTAAGGTTATAGCGGCAAGAGAACTCGAAGCTAATGCTTGTACTCTGATAATTTCATCAACTAGTCTCCTCATAGCTAAATCATTAGTTTGTGGGGTTCCAGCGTCAAGCATAGGTTGTACACTTGAGGGTAAAATAGGATCCTGACCATAAAGAGAATTAAAGAGAGACATTTCAATTATATGATGATAGCTCACCCTATAGGCTAACATCACACTAGGTAAATAGAGATTCCATCTACTAGGATCGTTGGAGGACATCTTTTTAAGAAAGAATACAAGGGTACCATTTGCTTTTTTGACTGAACTATTAGTGGAAGGATCATAAAGAGTTGTA
Source organism: Massospora cicadina (assembly GCA_022478985.1). NCBI lineage: Eukaryota > Fungi > Entomophthoromycota > Entomophthoromycetes > Entomophthorales > Entomophthoraceae > Massospora > Massospora cicadina. The sequence continues at coordinate 149,488 of JAKSZP010002800.1, read as the reverse complement.
AATGACTGATAGGTACCCATAATTTAGTAAGCTCAGATACCACCTGTGAAACAAAGTTGAGTCCCATTATCAAATAAGAGAACTTAAGAGATACCATGCCAGGTGAAAACATGCTTAAAAAGTAAGGATGCGGTAGCCTTAGCGGTGACATTGGAACCTGAGACAGCTTCAATATATCTGGTAAAATGGTCAATAGCTAATATAATATAATCTTGATGTCCATAAGTGGCAGTAGGGAGAGGGACCACCACATTAATATTTATAATGGAAAAAGGCTCTGAAGGTCCCACAATTTTGTGTTGGTAAATCGGATTTCCACTACACTGTTATTGGCAACTGAGACAAGTCTCCAACACATCGTGCACAGTTTCCAAAATGTTATCCCAATAACAATAAATTTTCAACCACTTTAAATTCTTAAAGACAGATACATGCCCTACAGTTTGATGAGCTTCCATAATGGTATCAGTCCTCGCAGAAGGCCAAATAAAAGGCAGTCATTTAGATCACAGCTTCTTATATAAGAACCTTCTTTAACTTGAGTATTCTTGGTTAAGGATTTTAGTTTCACTATAACTCCTTAGGTTCAAAATCCTAGAGTTCAAGTATATCAATCAGAATATAGATATAATCTTCCTCAGCAGTGAATAAAGTTAGTTTAGGTAACTGAGAAAGTCCATAGCATACATCGATGAATCCCCCTTGGGTTGGGACCATCTAGTACTAAAAAAAAAAAAAAAAAGTCCATAGCATTTTGGAGTATAGCTTCAGCGTGATGTTGAATTGAAAAGTCATAATTATGAAGCTTTAACGCCCATCTAGATAAGCGTTCATCAGGATTTTAATTTGTTGTAACCATTTTAAGGAAGCGTGATCCGTGATGATAGTAAAATGTTTGCCATAGAGATAAGGGCGAAAATTCTTGTTGGCGGATAGTACTGCAAGGAATTCCCACTCAGTAACGCTATTATTGCATTCTGCTTTGGAAAGGGTTTTACTATAATAAGTGATGTGATGATCTACAAGGTTGGAATCACGCTGAGCTAGATTATCCATAATATCTACAACACTGGCATTGAAAATAAGATAAAAAGTTTTGAAGCATCAGGATGGGCTAAAATTGGGGCACTAACTAAAGCTTATTGCAAAAGATCAAAAGCTTGTTGGTGTGATTCTTCTCATAAGAAAGGAACTTCTTTATGAAATAAATAAACTAAAGGCTCCACAATCTCAGAAAAATTGGGGATGAATTTTCAGTGATAGCCAACCATCTCTAAAAACACTTGAATATCAAGCAAGCTCTTAGGAATAGGCATGTCCGCAATAGCTTGTATCTATTAGTTAAGGGTAAAATCCCATTGAGATTAACTTTATTGCCTAAGAATTCCAGCTCAGTTTTGAAAAAGCACACTTAGATGGTTTTATCTTAAGTGAAGCATGACACAAATGGCCAAATACTTCTTAAATGAGCTAAATGCTCGTTAAAAGTGTAAGAGAAAACAGTATCATCATCTAAATAAACTAAAATGCAGAAAAGTTATAAAGCACCAAATAAGCCATCCATGGCTCTTTGAAAAGTAGCAGGAAAATTACAAAGCCGCTTCGGCATATGAGTAGGTTCCAATAACCACTCACTAGATATTAAGGCACTTTTTTGCTGGTATTCCAGAGACAGGTCAATTTGCCAGTAGCCACTAGCAAGGTCCATGGCTGAGAAGAGCTGTGACCCAGAAAATAGTCTTAATGAATCTTCAATGCGAGGTATAGGATAAGAATCTTTTTGGGTAACAGCATTAAGCTAAAAATAGTCCATAACTTTTCTATGACCTCCATTTTTGGAGAAAAAGTAGAGGGGAAGCCCATGTACTTTGATAAGGCGTTAGTAGCCCCGCATCAAGGAGTTGTTTAATTCCACTGAGACCTGAGCCTCCTCAACTTTAGATTTGTGATAAGGCTGGGCTTGGATAGGGGGAGTATCCCCAAAATCACCTGATGCTGCACATTTTTTTAGTACTAGATGGTCCTGATGCTGCACATCTTTCATTAGCCCAAAATCACCGGAACCTTGGCAAATATCTCCGCATACTCTTCAATTAGAGCCTCAGCTTCATGCTGTTGTTCTGGAGTAAGTGAATCTCTAAAATCGGCGTCAACTATAGCAATGATTGGTGGTTTTTAACCCAAAATCATGTAACTCCCCACATCATGAGATGGATAAAATTTCATTCACAGTAGTAGGATGCACATAAGCAATAGGGTTACTTTAATTCAATTACATAGGTCAAGAGGTGAGATTAGCTAGTATGACTAGAACAGTCCCATTATAAGTGGTATCAAGAATACTGGGGCAGGTTAAGGCCTCCAAATGAGAGGGCTTACTTTTACCAGAAATCTCTAATACATGATCAGCTGGCACAAATACTTGTACTCCGGTATCAATTATAAATTGAGCTTTTGGAGGAATAGTAATCAAATTGATAAAGTATAAAGGAATCCCTTCCAATTCACAAGCTGATGGAGGCGGAAGAATAGTCATGGGTCCCAAAATTTGGTTTTCAAGATGAGATATAAAATTAGGATAATCCAATAAGCAAACGTGTCGTTTGAGTTTGTCTTTGCTATTGGGGACATCTTTTAAAATAAAAGGTACTCGGTATCCAACTAAAGAAAGAAAATCGTCCTTAAGACTAAATATCACTTCAAAATCAATAAGAAATTTGGTTCCCAAAATCAAGTCATAGCAGTTATTGTCCAACATTACTGCAGGGGCTGAAATAACCAACTTTCCAAAGCGCATTGGAAGGGAAGAATAAGCTCCTATGGCTTTAGTTTATGAAAGACCAGCAGTTCCTTACCTTGAGAATGAGTTAATTCTGGCGCCATTTTGATTCTTTTCATAAGCCTGGATGAGATCACATTTATGGGCGATCCCATGTCAATGTTAGCCAAAACTTTTACTTTGTGTACTATGACTTCCACCCAGGTCACATCAGTGCCAAATTTGCGGGATTGAAAACATTGAGGGCTAAATGGCTGAATTGACTTAGAAGATGAAACAGAAATGTAAGAAAAAAGGTATCTTTGTTGACTAAATCATCAGTAGTATCAATTTCATCAAGAGCAGATATCACATAACAGCCTTTAAGAGTATCAAAAGATTATGATTGAGGCACAGGAGGTAGGTAAGCACCTGGAGCCTCTTGCCCTATGCTGACTCCTTTTTTCGATCCTTCAGCTTGTTTTCTTCAACACTGAGTTTCCATATGACCCACTAGCCCGCAATAGCTGTAAGGATCCTTCTTAGGTTTAGGTACGGGTCTAGGCGGCACCTCATGGATATAGGAATGAGGGTTATTAATGGTGTTCAGGTGCACCACACCATTAGGAATCTCCATCAACGCCTCCTTGATGTTAAGAATAGATCTGAAATTACCTTTAAGAGACTTAAACGTAGTAACAACTGTATACTAGAAGAAAACACACTAAAGCCAAAATGGCATCGTTTACAGTAATACAATCACAAGGAGAGAGAGTCTGGCTCTCATGATAAAATCGCTTAGCAAAATCTTGAATTGACTCTCCTTGCTTGACTTGGATGTTCATAAAGGCTTACTTTTGATTAGATAGAATTGATCACTTCTGAATTCTTTCATAAGAGCGGTTTTCACTTGAGCCCACGTATTGCAAACCTTAAGGTGAGGGACCATGATTTCTTGAGTGAATTGGCTTAAACAAGAAGTAATATGCCAAACATTCTGTTGATCTGTCGCCCCATCTATTGATTGCTCATAGACAATTAGAAAAGAATGAATGCTACCTTCAACCAGCTCATACTTATCTTTGAAGGTAGGTTTGAAAGCGATGGGTTCTTTGCTTAATACGTGTACACCAGATACCATGACTGGATCAATTTCTGAGGGCTCAGAATCAGGGATATGGGCTTGAGTAGGAATTTGGTCAACTTGTTGTCGTAAATGATTAAGATCATCCTGTAGATTCTGGACCCATTGTGTAAGCTGGTCATTTGAAGGCGATTGATTTAAGTTAGAAATCGCATCAACCATTTCTTCTTGCTTATTTATGAGTACTCTGTACCTTGCATTTAAACGATCAATGGAAGCTGTTAACATTGTAAATTGAGTTTCTTGAGTAGATTGGTTAGTATCACATAGATGATGAGCATTTTCAACACCATCCAAAAAGTTGGTTAGTGAATAATCCAGGTTAGTTGAAAGGCCTTCTAGAGATAGGAGTCATTTTTGAGCTATGGCTCAGATTTGGTTTTCTAACGCCTGCACTCTTGTTACCAGTTCAGAATTGTGAACTGAAAGCATTGGGATGGGGGACCAGGAGCTCCCAGGGGTTTTTACAAACCGTCATGACCTACAGGCTCAGGGGGGCCCTGTTGACCCGCAGGTCCTTGAGGACCTCATTCACCAGGGGGTCCTGGGGTCATCAAAGGAGACTAGGTGGTCCCAGAGGTCCAGGAGGACCAACAGGACTGGGTCCACCTTTTCAAATATTATCCACAATTTGGCCAAGTTGTTGAAGTAGATTGTCTAGTTTAACAAAGCGTTCCTTATGTTGCCTGCAAGTGTCTCAGTTGTTTAGTAATCTCAACTTCAAGGGTAGTGATTTGGTGTTGAATATGATTAGCGAAATCATTAAACTGTTGAGATACTTCTTGGCTGATGCAACCCACACTCCATTGTAATTCTCACCAGATAGATTTCATGTACACATGACATAATAGTGGGGACCAACCCCAAAGATAAGGCTGGGCGCCTGTAGGCCTAAAAGGTGAAGCTACAGGGCCTCCCAGGCCTGAAGCACACCCTAGACCAGCGCTGGGTAAGGGCAAAATATGCCCAGGTTGGTCCTAGTGGGGTGCCAAGTGCCCAGCCCCTGACGTCAGGCCAAGCGTTAAAAACGAATTATCTAAAAAATAAAGGCGGATGGTTTATTTTTGGTTAGTTGAGGAACGGGGATTCAAAACCCATTCCATCTATGAGAAAAGCGCTCAGGTCAAGTCCAACTTCAATCGATCACTTGAGTGAAGTCAGTTTTGGCCTAATTCTACTGAGTCAGATGGCAGTCTTGCCAACGGTGAGTCGCTGCTTGGGCCCACTGCGGCATAACCCCAATTTCCCCATCTGAGCTTAAATACGTTTTCCCCAACCAACATTCCTTGTTGGTCAACTTCATAAATAAAAATTTCCCCATTTTTTTAGAAAAATGTTATTACCAAAGTATATGTGCGTGGACCCCTTTGAGGAGGTCTCGTGCTCCATTCAATTTGCCATTTTGAACATGATCCGGATTTTTTCCAAGTGCACCATTGGTTCGCCCAAGTCCCCTCCAACCTGGTCCCTTTACCTCTCCTCTTATTGTGCACCTCATCGTTTATGGGTGTTTCCTGATCGCGTTTTTGGTTTTAGTTATTATTGCTCCAGCACCCTCTACTGGGCGCTAGTAGCTTTAGTACTAACGGCTAGTTTCCACGCGTTGACTCTGTGCACTGAGCACCTCCACGCCGGAAATAGGAGAGTTACAGACACTCTCCTTACAATAGATATGTAGAGCATAAATCTTCCTCCTATTATTGAGTATGGCTTCACGATTTTCCTGACCAAAGTTAGAAGCAGTCTCATAGAGAAAGGATAGCCAAGAATGAAACTGTTGCACCAGGGTCAACTGGCGTTGGATCTCAAGATGATGTAACCCTAAAATCTGGAGTACGTGATGATTGGCGGGATGCACGTACTGATGGAGATAACACTCAGTTCTAGACAAACTAACTTTTATATGCTGTAGAACTGCTCTGTTATATAATTCCATCGTGATAGATGAAACCTTAGATGCTCGTTCTTGGTTAGAATGGGCACCGGCTGGATAGCCCCCTTATTAAGCCTTTGATCATTTCTTCCACATCTGAAGATTGAAATTGATGATTATCTTGGACAGGGCCCTCAATGCCAAATCCATAGACGCTCAAAAGTGAAGATCACTGATATTAGCGGAAGGCATCTTCTGACTGTTAGAGTGTACCCATTGGGTGATACTCATTGATTCCTCAGAAAAAGGGCTTTCTTCACTAGACATATTCATTTTCATGAAAATATGTTTTCACCAGGTAGCCTCAAAAGCAGACCTGGCATAAAGCACCAGTATTTGAATTTTGCGAAATATTGTGATATACAGGCAATACAAAGGCTATAAAATTATCAGTTTTTTTGGCTCTGGCAAAGATGGAAACAAGGCAACAAAGTTATTAGTTTCAATGCAATATTGATTTCAATTAGAATACTGAAATTTTTTATGAACTGACAAAAATAGAGCTATGCAAGACAAAAATAAGTGGTACTTCATTAGTTAAAAATGAGGGATATTTATAGGAGTAGATTTGGTAGTTCTTTGTGAGGATCTTTGTGCTTCAACCGAGGTAAGATCTTTGATAATAGAGGACCAATATTGCTGATTATTATTATTAATATACTTGTGATGGTCAGATTTAATAAAGTTCTTATTAGATATAATTTACCTTCTTGTGGAGGGCTTAGCACCTTTGGATTGCTTATCCTCATCCATTAGAGGAGGCCAATAACTCCTAAGGGTTGATCACCGGTCTAACTAAGAATCAGATATCTCCAACGGGGTTTTTAAGATCTTATTAAACTGATACACCAACCCTCAATCTTTATTAGAACCGATCATTACAGTTAAATTTTCAACATCCTGCCTTTGTAGAAGTTTTTAATTATTAAGGGAAAATTGAGCCCATAATTGAACAGAAGATTCATGGTTATTTGAATAAGCCTAGTGAGCTTTCAAATGGTCAAAATACCATAAGATACAAGCAAAATTGAGGATCATTCAGCCAAACTTCAACCAGATTAAGCATTCAGGATCAAATTTAGATTTGTGTACAAACCTTGGATTTTAACATACACTGTGCATTCAAAAAGTCCCGGTACTGATGCTGCTATAGACATACAGATGGAGCTATCTCTTTGTCACAGCTGGAACATGATGTGACAACCTTCACCCACCTCCTGTGACAATTGCATTGTTGAGGACTCATTACATAGTAAACAGCGACACTATTAAGTTTATCTGGTTTTTCCTTGTTATAATTTTCGAGATGGAGCAAAGAGCTGCAATTAAATTTTGTTTTAGATGTGGAAAAATTGTGACAGAAACGTTTTTGATTATGCAACTTGCATATGGAAAACATTGCTTAAGTTGTAGCAAAGTGTTTAAGTGGTATGCACATTTTTAATTGGTCGTGAGTCTCTAAAAGATGATCCAAGAGATGGGCGCCCCTCCACAAGCATGACTGACAAGAATGTTAAGCATGTCTGTGCCGCACTGTCCATCAACTGTTAGCTGAGCATCCAGATTTTATCAGAAGAGATTGACATCAGTGTGGGTAGTATTTACACTATCGTGCATGATGTACTCAGCAAACGGAAACTGTGTGCCAGGTTTGTTCCACACTCGTTAACAGTAGAGCAAAAAGAACAACATGTGGAAGCGTCATGAAGTCTCATTGAATGGGCCAATGACAACTGGAATTTCTTACATAACATTATCACAGGTGACAAATCGTGGTGTTTCCAGTATGACCCATCTACCAAATGTCAAACAGCTGAATGGCGCGACCCAGGAGATGGCAGACCCATGAAAGTGAGGGCCACAAAATCAAAAGTGAAAACAATGCTTATCACATTTTTTTTCAAGGGGACTGATCCACAAAGAATTCTTTCCACCTGGACAGACTGTAACTGGACCATTTTACAAAGAGGTACTTGATTGCCTTTTGAAAAGAATTCGCAGGGTTAGGACAGAAATGTACCAATCAGGGAGTGGTTTATTCTGCATGACAATGCTCCAGTCCACTCATCATTGATTGTCTCACAATTTCTCGCTGGAAAATCAGTCACAGTGATTAAACATCCACCCTACTCACCAGATTTGGCTCCGGATGACTTCTTTCTGTTCCCTAAGCTGAAGGTGGCACTGAAGGGGCATCGTTTTGATAATGTAGAGACAATTCAGAAGAATGTGACAGCTGTTTTAAACATAATTTTGAAGGAGAGCTATGCTCATGCCTTTCAACGATTGTATGAGTGATCTAAAATCTGTATAGAGAGGGAAGGGATGTATGTTGAATAATAAATAATAAAATTTCATTTATCTGAAAAGTTGTGTCCTTAATAGCTTAGTCTCAGAACTTTTTGAATGCAGTATATATGGTAAACCAGATTTTTGGCCAATCCTTATTGTTAAGATAAATGGTACAGGATTGTGGTCTCGATACTACATGGCCACCATGCACAAAACAATCGTAAATAGTGCAGGAGGTGACTCCCCCAAATACAAATTTTAGTACCAGAGAGTGCAGGCCCAGAATTTGGTCTCACCAACCAAGGCGTCCAATAGTGCCATGAAACGTTAATCCCCAGAAGCCTCAATGAAACCATTTAAGGTTGCTCACTAATTTAGCTCTTCCAGAACTCCCAGCACCTTGCAGGTCACTTCATCAGAGGGGCATTAGGAGGGCCCTATCATCGTTACTTTGAACGTTTGAGCATTTGAGGGGGGATTGTTTGTGCTAGTAGAATGAACAGTACTTACTTGATGGCCTTAATTAACGCCACCCATGACCACAGGTTAGGAAAGGCGCGCATAAGTCCATATAAGCTCTGTTTGGCTTTTTTAGAGCCCAGGTTCAGAAGATCCTTGGTCAATGACATGACAGTAGTGTTGATTGGCTAGGTTATTATGTGAGACAAAAGATGTTCCAAAGAAATACTTGGCTTCCCTCAGGGGTACTTCAACACCCAAAATAGGATCAAAAGTCTGCAATGCATTGCTGTAATGATATGTGAATAATAACTACATGGGGATAAGTGCAGAAAGTATTAGTCTATGAACATTATCCCTACATTAACCACTAAGCTGAGCGCTGTAAATAATCTTGATCACACTTCAAATATGGGGTCAAACTGCCAGGGTCAGCAGGATGGAATTGTTCCATCCATTTGTTGTTTGCATTCAGGTCATACTCCTGAAACACTTAGATATGTACTTGATAATGGGTGACAAAAATTGTCTTGTCAGGTTTGATTCCATCAGTTTTGCTTCAAGTAGCATCCGCTAAATTGTCATTTATGTTTCCTCTATGATTGTGGCGGATTGGATTGGTTGATGGGTTGATATCCTCTTAGGTTTACATTTGTGAAGTACTCTCAAACATTTTTGAATTATTATTTGGTACTGAGGGGTAACAATCGTTTTGTTTGGTTTAATACCATCAGTATCTCCACATGTAGTGACTTTTAGTCTATCATTGTCATTTTCTTTGTGATAAGGATGGATTAAGCAGAGCAGTTGATTGTTGTGATAACTTTATTATTTTTGATAACTTTTCTGTTCAGGGGCATCTTTTAAAACTCGTAAGGTATTACTCCTGAGGGTTTCTGCACTGAAAGAGGCAATATCTAAATTAACCATTGTGTCATCAATAATTTTAATGATAGAATTGGGTGCATTTCCTTTTTTTTTGGTTGGGATGGTTCCTTGTGGATATCCAAACTAGTAGAAAATTACAAATTTTTAGATGCAATTTGGCGAGATCAAAGGTTTATTAAGGATAGTACATAATAACACAGCACTATACCATCGGCAGAGCACGGTGTTTTTATAGCTGAAGAGAATTGAGGGATAGGTACTGTGTTATATTTCTTACAACTGGACGCTCATATCTTTTAAAAGATGCCAGGAATTTTTGTCATGGCTTTCACATTGAAAATTCATCAATTTGGAATTCCTGTTTCCAAATTAATCACTTCCATTTGGGGTTCCACATGCCAGCATATCTCACATCTTACTAACAAAATTTTCTTTATCCTTGGATGGATTGTTATAGATCAATTTCTGAGCTGGCGCTCCTGTCAGGACTTCAGTCTCAATCTGCCAAATCATACTCAGATCTCATTGCAGATTTTAGAAATTTTTGTAACATAAGCTTTGGCTGAATTGAACTTCACGGCAAAATCATCCCCTTCAATTCTTCAACTTATTGTAAAATCAAGATGAGGAGCCTCTCAGAATCCCATCGCTAATCAAGGGTGTGCCCTAAATCCACAATCTTTTCTATTGGTAGGACTCAGGAATTCTCCCCTTCTTTGATTGAAAGAAGTGAATCAACTAATCCAAATTTTATGAGTGCAGCCAGGATCCTTACAGTTCCACTGCAATGATTGAAAAGATGGCTTTAGTAACATATGACATAATAGGATATGACACTTCTGAGAAAAGCTGGGTTTCTGCTCTTGGCTATTCCCATTAACATGAGTTAACAATGCATACTATGAGCTCTTTAAAAGATATAAGCCCTAAGGCAACCCCTATGATCAATGCCATGAAGTTTCCCTGCTACAAGAACTTATACCAGACTGTTACCCCTGAAGGGGTTTCCAAATACCAAATGGTGATGTTAATAATTGAACCATATTTAAGGGGTACAACAAACAAATAAGGGAGCTAAGTCTCTAACAAAAATGATAAAGTTGGCCTACATAACATCTTAAAGCATACTATTTATCAAAAGATGGGACAAATCCAAAGTAGATGAGGTTTCCAAGGGTTTAACCTCAGAAGTTTAATGCTCCTAATCTTCTTCCCTAATCAAAGAGTATATCAAAGCATGATAATGGTATTATAGAATTGATATCCAATTGAAGTTTCAATAATCCAATGGTTTACATGATTGACAAAGTTAAAAATTTTATAAAAAGATTATATAGCTAGTTTAAAACTTTACCAATTGTTAGATGACCCATTATGGCAATATCAACAAAGTTATAAAATATAGTCTAGTATAGATTAAGTTGGCTTCATTGTTAACAATTCTAACGCCAAAAGTAGATTATGCCTATCACCAATAGATGATTTTTATGCCATTACTAAATTAACTCCCTTGTTGATAAGCTTCTCTAAAAAACCTATATATTGATAAGTGAGTTTTATGTAACTACATGTCTCCATGATCCCTAGTTTCATAAATACTACTAACAACTTATAGAAGTTGTAAGGATTCCGGCCACACCCATAAATTTGTATTGGTTGATTAACTCATTCTGATCAAATAAAGAGGAGTTTTCCTGAGCCCTTCCATTAGAAAAATAGAAAAATTAGGGCACACTTTTAATGAGCGGTGAGTTTCTGCCAAAGAACCTCATCTTGAATTTTTAAAAAAGTCGTGGAGTAAATGAGGATTCTTTTCTTGTAAAGTTTGATTCAGCCAAAGCCTATGTCACGATATTTCACAAAAATCTGCAAAAAAAACTCTGAGCACAATTGGGCGAATCAAGACCAAAATCTCAATGGGAGTGTTAACCCAGAAATCAATATGGCAATGATCCCTCCAAGGATAAAAAAATCTAAGAAAAATTGTGAGATACGCTGGCATGCTGGAACTTTGAAAGAAGCAAAACATTTTGCATAACAGGAGCTGCAAACCAAGACACCTGCAATATGCAAGCTGAGCCATGATGCAAAAGTCTTATCGTTTTTAGAAGATTCACGCGTTCTGTTGCAAAAAATATGCCCCAGTCCCCACCCCTCAATTTCTATTCAACTAGATAACACAGTGCTCTGATGATGGTAGTGTGCTGGGTTATTTTACACTATACTTCCTAAACTTTAAATTCTCCAAATAACTTTGAAAACTTTGTACTTTAAATGGTCTGGCTACCCATAAGGATCTAACCTAACCAAAGGAGGGTCTGCATTCATTTGTATCAGTAATGATGGTGGCTGTCACATTGGTTATTTCAGCTATTGCCTCTCTCAGTGGAATAAACCCTTTGGGTTAATACCCTACAAGTTTCACTTGAGGCTCCTGATCAGAAGAACAAACATTGAGAATATCAAAACGAGCATAATCATCAAACCTCTCAACTAAATCCATCTTGATTATAAAGAAAGTAAAAACAATAATTTGGTGGTCACTAATCAAAGAGCACTGTTGGGATTAAACCCAAAAAAATGTATCATCACCCCTTAATATAAAGTATGCTTTTAAAAGGATTGAGAGTACGGCCCAGATATAAACTAGTAGTGTGGATTGACCCACAACTTAATCCAATCTTCCCAATCATGGAGAAAATTGGAACAATGATTCAGCAGATGCTACTTATAGTAAACTTCTGGGATTGAACCCAGTGAAACAATTATTGCTGCACGTTATCAAGTGCATATTAACCGAGTTGAGAGTATGACCCAAATGCTAATATAAAATGGATGTAACAATCCCCTCCTGACAACCCTTGCAGTTCAAAACCATATATGAAGCATGGTCATTATTACTCTTAAAGCTCAGATTAGTGGTTAGAGTTGGATGATGTTCATATAGAAATACTTTCCACACTTTTCCCCACGTGGTTCTTATTTGTGTATCATCAAAATGGCGATGCCTTGAGGACTTTGGATCTTATCATGGGTGTTGGATACACTCAATGGAAGATAAGTCTTTCTTTGGCACGTCAATTGTCTCACATAATAACACAGCCTATCAACACTACTGCCATGTCATTAGCCTAGGATCTGCTAATATGGGCTCTTCAACAGCCATACAAAGCTTATGTGAAACTATGCGCGCCCTCTTGACCTGCTGGTCGTAGATGCATTAATCAAAGACATCAAGCAAGTAATGCATATCCAAGAAACACAACTGATTTCCCCCTCCCTCAAGTGCTCACATCTGCAATGTAACGGTGATAGAGACCACCTCATGCCCCTCTTTCAGACAATTACACGTATGATTTTGTAGTAAGATTGTATAAGTTAATGTTACGGACAAAAGATAAGGATAAAATCGGCCAAAAGACCCTGGATGATTCTCGGTGGAACCCATTGAATTGGGGCAATATATTGAATCATACTTCTCAGCAAACCCATATAAGTTTGGGTGGTCAGATTGCCCCATAATCATCAGCCAAATCCAGGAAGATCATTGGAGGCTCCTCTCCAGGTCACAGCAACTTGGTACAGCCTACAACGCAGAGACTGGCCCTTTTTATAGGGTCAGAGGGGGTCCAAACAGGTGCAGAAGTTTTCCCATCAAATGATTGGGTAAAATTAATCAAAATACTATCTCACAAATCTAAACTGCCTGTCATCACCCTCCCTCAGCCATTTCCTGAAGCAAGGAGAGTTTCAGATGATTCAAAAGGTCAACCATCCATATTATTTAGTTTTGGAATTTATCAAGCAATCCAAACTTTGAGCTTCAACACTTTAAATATTGAGTATTGACTTATCAAGAGGGTTCGTTTTCTTAACCCTCCAATTTCATTAATAAAAAACTATAAAACTCAAACTTTCTAGAATTTATTAGTTTTTGTTATTTTATTATAAGAGATGGAAAAAACACTTTCTTTAGATTGGTGGATTTAAGATCAAAAGGCTTTAGCAAGCCCCTTTAACACCAAAAATCTAACAAATATTGCTCACTACATGGGAGCCTGTACACCACAAAAACCACTAAAAATTATGGTAAACCCCTCAGCTAGCATCTATTAGACTCCAGTTAGGTAGTGCATTATCTCGCCTCAAAAGGCTCAAGCAGCACTTATTGCAAGGCCCTTTGGGGCCTCCCCTGGTATTTATAAACCTGTAATGGATTGGTAGACACCTGATCCGTGAATTAATTTGGATTGGGTGGAAGTTAATCCAAATGTGGCCCTGTTTCAGTGGGCACCAAATTTGGTAAGTTTGGAGCTGGGCGAAATCGCCATCCCAAATCTGAATCACTCCATGAAATGATGACGGGCTTATGTGGGGCGTGGATGGTGATTCAGTGGGATGGTGATTCTTCAACAATGATGTGGTGGTCAGGATTCGGAGGAGTTTAACAAAATGAAAAGCTTATTCAATGTTTGCAACATATTATTTAAAGGAAGACGCTGCAGCCCTGAAGGGCAGTTGTGTCTTCTACGAGGAATTAACAAATAAAGGATTTTGCTACGCTTGGTTTTATTAATTTATTTTAGTAAATAAGTCAGATCAGATCCAGGACATGGGCTCTGCCAGTGAGCTCAGTGTGGCATTGGCATCATTATCGGCCCTTTCCTGGTCCCAGACCCTGCTACTAGTGTGCAGTATAAGGGGAACATTAGTCTGAGAATACGTGGCAATGACAAGACATGGCGGTCAGGTTTGGGATGAGCCTCTGCGGGCCTGTACCTAGTATGGTCAGTAACTTGGCTCTTACTGCCCAATTCATTCATTGTGTATTGGCGTGAACCTGCCCGTTACATTAGACACAAATCTAATACCTTCTTGTCAGTTTTGTGGGGCCCCCAAGAATAGAAGGTGGTCCCAGGCGGGGAGGAATGGTACCACCATTTGTTAATGGTGGTGATGGTGAGCTTCTCGCTTACATTCATAATAAGAGAAGTGATCCAAGTGTGTGGCTTGAGGCCCACAAGAAGGGAGGAATGCCAAGGGGGACCTGTATCCCCCAAAGGACGAGTAGCCTTTCCTATGGAGGCCTTAGAGAAGATTCACCAAGTGGTGTTGCAAATTCATTTTCAGGCGCGGTTGGCTCAAGCAACAGATGAAGTGGCCCTTTCTCATTGCAGATTGCGAAATCGTGGATGCACTACCACCTGAACTTTCCAGGTGGGTGCAAGAGTTGGTTGAGGAGCAAGGACGCCTGATGGGATCCATGGATGAGTGTGTGGACTGGATTGACCGGGCGGCTTATCTGGATGAGGCGCAAGATGAGGCGTGGTCAGCTCTGTTGACCGTGGAACAGGGCCAAGGTTCGGTGTAGGAATATGGGTGGATTTTCTGGCCATTGGCAAAAGCAGCGAGAGTCTCAGATTTGCAATCATCGCAGATGTTCATACAGGGGCTGCAGGCAGACATGTTGGCTGCCATGGCGGCTGCTAAAGTTTAAGGTTTGTTGGCAGAGGAGATTGCTTTGGCAATACAGGTGGAAAAGCAATTGGCGTTGGCACGGAACTGGAGAGAGGATTTGACGTCCCCAGGAAGAGTCCAGTCGCCTGTCATTGCTAAAAGAGGACAAGGAGGCTGGCGGGTTCTTCATGGAATTTCGTGAATATCCATGGGGGATCCCGTCAGGGTAGCAGTGAGGAGTCAGGAAGAGCAGGTCTGGGACCTGGGCAGAGCTATAGTCCCTGACCTACTTTGCCCGCAAATTTGTAATCTGAAAATGCTTCTAACATTAAACCTTCTTTTTTGCTTTATCCCAGGTTATTTATTCCAGTAGAGCTATACTCACATGGCTGGACTGAGAAGGTGTTGGCCCTGGTGGATACAGGGGCTGAGGAGAATTATGTGGAGTTTGCCTTAGCAGAACGTTTGCAGTTGGAAATGAGAAGGGGGCCAGAGGTGGTGTTTGCTAACATATTGAGAAGAGCCCCATTGTGGGTTCTGGAGCCCTTAATTGTCATTTGGAAGAATCCTTTTTGGATAATAGAGGGTTTCTGTGCAATTCAGAATCTGGCCCACCCCATAGTTCTGGGGATGTGATGGTGGCATTGTTTTCAGCTACAGATCAATGTGTTGCAGAAAACAATTACCTTATCACCCCAGATTGGTCCTCAAATGACGTGGAAGATGGAGGTTGGGGGCAATGTCCCGAGTGGATGCAGGAGCTTAGGGGGAATGCAGGAGGTAGAGCTCCCACCTGAATACAGTGACTTTGTGGATGTGTTCAGCCCCATTGGAAGTTCACCTTTCTCCCCTATGGGTTCATTTGCATTTTCGTTTCAGTTCAAGGAGGGTTTGGGCCTCCCCAAGGGATGTCCAGTCTATCATCTAAATGAATGGGACAGGGAAGATTTGGAGAGCCATGTGGAGTCCATGCTAGACAAGGGTTTAATCGAGCCCTCTAGGTCTCTGGTGGTGTCTCCTGTGTTGTTAGTACCAAAGACAAGTGGCGACTTACGCCCATGTGTGGATTTCTGACATCTAAATGCAGTCACGGATCTGGATCCATATCTGATGCCACTTTTGGAGGATATTCTTCTGATGGTTAATGGATGCATGATGTTTATAAAGCTCGACCTGGCGGATGCGTTTAGTCAGATTATGGTGAGGCTGGAGCATCAGCAATTTACAGCATTCAATTGCCACCTAGGGTTGTACCAATACTGCGTGATGCCATTCGGGATAAGGAACGCTCCAGAAGTGTTTTAACGGATAATTGACCATGTCCTTGGGGGGATAATCGGACGTTATTGTGCCAATTATAAGGACGATATCCTCATGTTCTTGTGATCCCAGGAAGAACACGTTTGGGATGTTCAGGAAGTCTTGGGGGCGTTAGGCCAAATGGGTTTGAAGTTGAAGCCCTCCAAGTACAATTTCAACCAGAGTTTGGTAAAATTTCTCGGCAATGTGGTATTCTGGAATGGATTGGGGGTTTGTCCAGATAAGCTATGAGCAGCTCAAGCATGGAAGGCTCCCATGGATCAGATGGGGGTGCGAAACTTTCTAGGTACCTTGAACTTCCTTCGTCAGTTTGTGAAGAATCTTTCCCAAACAGCCTTACCGCTCACACGTTTGACCCAAGACGTTCCATTCATATGGGGAAAAGTGGAAGAGCGGGCGTTAGAGTTACTAAAGAGTAAGTTACTTACTGCCCCAGTGCTGGCCCATCCAGACCTAATGAAATCTTTTGTGGTCGAGAAAGATGCCTAAAATTATGCTGTGGGGGCGGTGTTGCTTCAGGAGGGGAGGATGGGTTGGAGTATTCTGTGTGCTACTACAGCTGTAAGCTGATCCTTGAAGAAATGAACTACCCAATATATGATAAAGAACTGTTGGCAGTGATGACAGCCCTGCGTGAATGGCAACATCACCTCCTCTATGCCCGGCATCCTTTTGTGATTCAAATGGACCACAAAGCCTTAGAGTATTATCACCAACCCCAAAAGATGAACCAGCGACAAGCCAGATGGCATGTAGAGCTGGTTTGCTAGGATTTCCAAGTGGAGTACTGGCCTGGAGCTTCAAATGTCCTGGAAGATTGGTTGAGCCGAGATGGAGCTTTTGTGTATGAGAAGGGGGAATTGGAGGAGTTCAACACCGTGGTGATGCTCCATCTGGATCAGTTTGTGATGGTCGAAGATGGGGGGTGTGAGTTGGGGGAGGAAGTTCGCTGGAAGCAGAGGAGCGCGGAGTTCACACAAAGGCTGAAATCTGAGATGATGGAGGGTCAGCCGCACCAGTCCACGCGGATTTCATGAAGAGGGTTGGAGTGCTATACCACAAGTTGCATGTATGAGTACCCAACCCATCATTATGATGGAAGGTAATCTAGGCTTCCCATGACCATCTGTTGGTGGGTCACCCAGGAGAGGGGAAGATGATGGAGTTGGTACAGCGATAGTATTTGTGGCTGGGCCTTCATAAGGATGTCCAGAAGTATGTGCGGGAGTGTCTGGTATGCACGAATTCAAAGCCATCAAGGAAACCGCCATTGGGCAAGTTGAATCTGTTGCTAATACCGCAGACCCCTTGGAGTTCGATCAGCGTTGATTTCATAGTAGGACTTCCAAAGGTGCAGGGGAAGGACGCAAATATGGTGGTTGTGGATAGACTTACCAAATACGCTGAATTCTTCCCATGCACTGGGAGTTTTTTGGTAAAGGATGCGGCAAGGGTGTTCATTAATGAAGTATTTTCAAATCATGGCTTACCTGAGGAGATTATTTTGGATCACAGCCCACAATTTGTCTCAAAATTCTGGCTGAGTCTATTGGGAAGTCTGGAGATCAGACCGGGTTGGTCCTCAGCATACCATCCATAATCTGATGGTCAAACAGAGAGGGTGAACCAGATACTTGGACAATATCTGCGGTGCTACATGTCCGATTGACAGGATGACTGGGTATCATGGGTCCAGATGGCCCAGTTCATGTACAATAACCACTCGCAATCCTCATTGGGAATGTCGCCATTTTTTGTGAATCATGGACTCAACCCAAAGTCGAACAGCGGATCTATGGGTGGCATATGTCAGGGGGCGTATGAAAATACCTTGTACCATGTCAGAAGTCAAGAAGATGCTATGGGGGAACTTGGAGCATGCAGTAGCTCAGCAGAAATGGCAGACTGATTGGCAAAGGGCGCCAGATCTGTCGTTTGAACCTGGGGACTGGGCTCTGGTATCAGCCAAGAACTATGCCATCCCTGTAAAGAGTCATAAGCTAGTCCAAAATTTCTGGGCCCATACCAGATCATCAGAGCTATTAATTGGGTTGCCTTTGAGTTGAGTATACCAGCGGGTTCCAGAGCCCACCCAGTGATTCACACTTTTAGCTGCAGGCTTTTGGGGGTGAGGGGCCCGAGTGCCCTGGTCTGTTGAATCCTAGAGAAGGGAATATCCCAGAATATGAGGTGGAAAGGATACTGGATGCCAAGTGGGTGAGAGGCCGACAGCGGTTGTTGGTGAAGTGGAAGGGCTATCTGGTAAAGTAGTCGATGTGGCAGATGATGGAGGACTGTGCGTGGTGCCCAGAGAAGGTCTGGGAGTTCTGGTCTTCACATGGGGGTGATGTAATGGATTGGGAGGCACCTGATCCGTGCATTAATTTGGATTGGGCGGAAGTCAATCCAAGTGTGGCCCTGATTCATCAGGCACCAAATTTGGTAGGTTCAGAGCCAGGAGAAATCGCCATCCCAAATCTTTTTACCTCCGTGAAATGATGGGCTTATGTGGGGCATATGGTGATCTGGTGGGATGGCAATTCTTCGCTAATGATGTGGCGGTCAGGATTCAGAGGAGTTTAACAAAATGAAAAGCTTATTCAATGTTTGCAACATATTATTTAAAGGAAGACGCTGCAACCCTGAAGGGCAGTTGTGTCTTCTATGAGGAATTAACAAATAAAGGATTTTGCTACGCTTGAATTTTTTGAATTTATTTTAGTAAATAAGTCAGATCAGAACCAGGTCATGAGCTCTGCCAGTGAGCTCGATATGGCATCGGTGTCATTCTTGGCCCTTTCCTGGTCCCAGACCCTGCTACTAGTGTGCAGTATAATGGGAACAGTGGTCCTAGAATACATGGAAATGACGAGACATGGCGTTCAGCTTCAGGGATGGGCCTCAGCAGGCCTGTACCTAATATGATCAGTAACTTGGCTCTTACTGCCCAATTTGTTCATTGCATATTGGAATGAACCCACCCGTTACAAAACTCCATTTTAGGTATAAGTTTACCCCAGGTGATATAGTGCTGCATTTTTACTCTTTATGTATAAAGTTGCTATGGAAGAGACAACGTACCATCTAAAATCAAGTACCTCCTTCTCTGCTTGAGTTATGGCGCTCAAGGGATAATGGTTCTTCACATGGTTACCCTCAGCACCTGGGCGGAGGTTAAGTAAGCACTCAATGATTAATTCGGCTCCCTACAAAGTTTAAACAGGAAAAAACAGGTATAATGTGCCTTAATCTACAATATGAAAAATCCATCACTTATTTTGCTGAATGCTTTTATAATAAATCTCAACCCTTATTGCTTGCTAAAATGCTACCCCTAAATGATGTTATTGAGGCTATTTTGGCTGGTTTAGCGTCCTATCCCTCCTTGGCAATGCATCTCTCTTCTGTAATGTGCTTATTCAAAAACATACGAGATATCAAGAAAGCCTTTTCAGAGGCGGCTGATATCTATGAACTTGACTCTACGCAAGGGTCTCAGAGCCAAGCACCTACGCCGACCGTAAGTCTTGGGGACCAGCCCCTACAACTGGATAGGGAACAGCATCCCCTTCAGACCAAAAGGGGCTAAAGGCCGAAGTGGACCCCCTGTTGCAGCTGAGCGACCTGGTGCATGTGATTGATGAGCGCTGGGTGACTGCCCTTCCGCCTAGAGATATTCAGATCTCTCCCCTCCCCCTCCCCAAACCTGGTAAAATTAATAGAGGGGACCTGCCAGGAGATCATGCAGGCCAGGGGCCATGGGCGGGCCCCTGGGACCCCTCACTCACCAGCGAAACTTACCAAAATTCTGAAGAAACACCCAGCGCAGATATCAGAACCCAGTCTGCAAATTCTGGGCTAAAAGAGCCAGTCTGGACTGATCAGGTCTAAGAGTCAGATCAGAACTCGATTTGGGTTTTAAACCAGGCCACCAGTGACTCAGACCAATTGCCCGTACCCCCTGGAATGGATCCAATAAGTTCAGATCGCGTAGACAATCAAATTGAGAGTCCAGATTGGGTTGCAGACAACCAAGCACCAAGGCCACAGCTTTCAGGACAATCTGGGAAATCTGAGCCATGTGAGCTGCCTGACTCAAATGGTCAAGGCCCAGATTGGTACCATCAATCTGGTCTGGCCCCAAAAATTTGGGAAAATCAGCAAAAGTTTTTTTTGATTTTTGCTAAGGTTTTGGGCATCCATCCACTCCCCCACCCACCAGCCAACCAAACTCCATCGCCAATCCCCAACCACCCAATACCCTAGCGTCCCCACTATGCAATTTGCCCAATACTTAAGGCAACTGCCCTGCCAATGGGCAGTTGTCAGTTCATTCTCTTTTCTCCTCGCGCTTTGCACCAAAATAAAGCCGAATACCCCAAACACCTTGTCATGGACTCCACCTGTTTGTTTTTTTTTGTTCAAAATTTCATCAATCGATCCAGCAAAGTGCGCTGCCACCCAAATTTCATCCTGATGATCGCTGAATGGGTCATACAGTCTCTCAACTTCACCACATGGCGGTGGATCATATCCGCGGTAAACTGCCTTGCTCTCAATGCTGGAGTCGACTCTCCATCCATTTCTGCATATCCAATAAATGCAAACCCATATATTTGCTTCACTGTCAGTTTTCCTGAGAGCGCCCCCCTATCGGAGCAGCCTCAGGGCGCCCCACCCCAATGCCCACGAGCTTGGCCCCCACACTTAGCTCATCCGCCTTTGATCCCACCCATTTAAGGGGCCCAGAGTACCCTGACCAAGGGGGACTCAGCCCTAATGCTTGTCACAGGTCCGTTTTCCCCTCTGACAGCACCCCTCTCCACGCGGTGAGTCCTGTGCCACCCTCTCTGGTGCACAGACCCACCTACCCATAACCAAAGGCCAGCAACTGCGCATCCTGGAGGAGTCATCATCCTCCCCACCTCTCCTGACCTTGGGGGTTGCCTCCACAAGACTCGCGGTTGCCCCCATTGCAACTATCTGGTTTGCCTTGGGGCCTTCAATATGTTTATGAACATTACTTTCCTCACATCCCCACTAGATCCCCCCTTCTTCTAGTCACATGGACCGCTGTTCCCTTGACATTCTGGGCTCTCCGCTGGGTGCTCACACACCCTGACTGGGAGCCAAGTCTAATTCTTATCAGCCGTTTTCATGACATAATGAACGGACCCATAACCTCAGCCTTCTCTGCCCTACTCGCTGGCATTGGCGAAGCGTTGGCCTATGCTCTAACCTTAAATATACTCTCTCTCTGCGACCTGGCCTTCTCCGGCTGGTTAGCTGCCTCATTCATCCAAGCATGCCGCCAGTTTGTGTTGACCTGGTCCCCACCCCGCAGACCCCTGGCCTCAAGTGTCACCCCATCAGCCAACATGATAGGGTTGGGAGTCCCCCTATCCCTTCTGAGTAGGTGGCCAACCAAATCCTGGGTGACCTGGTGGAACTTCAGGTGCGCTTCACCGCCGATTGGGGGAAAGCTCCCCTTCCTTCTGATGCCCAGCAGAGCGTAGCTCTCCTTGATGCCCTAGATGGGGCTGCTCGCCGCTGGGTCAGGGGAGTTCTCCGCTCTGCCGCTAAGTCTGGGAACCCCACCCCCTACTGGCGCTGGTCACTTCAGTGGTCCAGGCCCCTGAGTCTAGACCGGCGCGCCTCCTCCATCTCTTCACACTAGGGCAGACAGCCACTGACCTGCCCTCTTGATCAAAGCCTTCACAGTCCTGGCCTCCAAAGTGCCCATCCCCCAAGATCGCCATCTCCGCCTTCTGAGCTACCTTGGACCCCACTGCAGCCGCCCATGCATCTTGAGACCCCCTCCCTGGGTCCTCGGAAATTGCATTCTCTGTGGCTCGCGCAATTGGGGCCAGGCCTTTCCATACACCTGCGTGCACTGCTGCAGCTCTTGAGGGGCCGCGTGCCACCCCCTCTCCCCTGCCAGTGGTCGCGGCCAAGGGAAGCGCCCCCTCTTTACCCACCTTGAGTACCCTCCCCTCGGAAGAGTCCCTGCCTGATGCACCCCCGCTCTTATCCCAGATCAGGAAAGTGGGTCCTCGATCCCCCAGAGCTCAGAGCCTGCCCATCCTGGTGCCATCACTCCCCCCAGTTAACCCAAAAGCCCCCTCAAAGAGAGTGGAGTGGGAATATGCATCAACCCTCGCTGCCCCATTTGGGATAAGGAGAAAGCAGAAACCCCTCCCCAGTTCCAGACCAGCCCAGCGCCTATTGGTCAATCTCTTCTAATGATGGGTCATGCTCCCTCCACGGCTGCCCTCTCTCTTGCCTACCCCAATAAAGAAGATCAAACCTACTTCTTGTTCCATATCTCTTTCCCCTCAGAGTCAGGCGAGTTTACCGTGAAAGCCCTCCTCAACACCGGAGCGGCAGGCAACTTTATTGACCTCAGTGTGGCGCATTCCTTGGACCTGATATTGGAAGAAGCCTCATCGGTCCTGGGTGATTTATTGGAGCCCATGAAGTCCTAACACGTCTGACGCCCATTGCACTTCTCTGTCCATGACCTTGGGTTCAGTGACCACTTTTCAGCCGTACAGGACTTGCTCTACCCCGTGATCTTGGGAGTGGGTTGGTGGCGGCGACAGCAGGTCTGCATTAATCTTGCCAATAACTCCTTGTTGTTCTTTAACCTCATGTTGAGTGGAGAGTTTCCCTTGTTGAAAACCCTCCCCCTTTACACATCCCTCGGCTCTATTTCCCCCCCGGACCTCACTCCTATTGACCTCCCTTCAGAATTCCCACCCTTCCTAACCCCCTATAAGTCCATCTTTGACATGTCGCTGGCTTCCAAGCTCCCCCTACACTCCGAATATGACCTAACATTTCATCTGACAGTTGAACTAGTCAAGATCAACTGCCCCCTCTACCCCTACACAGAGGAAGAGGACAAGGCCTTGGGGACTTGGCTAGACGAGATTCTATAGAAGGGCTGGCTTATCAAGAAAGCTTCACCGGTCGCCTGTCCCATTGATTTATTTTGGAAAGCAGATGGCACCCTGCGCCCTTGCATCGACTATGGCCACCTTAACAACATCACCATCCCCTGACCCCTACCCACTGCCCTTAGAGCAGACCATCGCCCAAGCCATTGCCAAATCCCAGGTCTTCTCAATTCTGAATCTGGTGAACGCCTTTAACCAGGTGAGGGTGGCGAGAGGACAAGAGTGGCTCACAACTATCTGCACCCGCCAGGGTCTGTTTCAATTCAGAGTGATGCCCTTTGGACTGAAGAACACTCCAGCCACCTTCCAATGCCTCATCGATGATGTGCTTGGGGACTTGTGCTTCTCATGCGCTGTAGCCTACATTGACAATATTCTGGTCCACTCCACCACCCTAGAGCAACACTCCAAGGATCTAGAAGCAGTGGTGGCAGCCTTCACAAAGCAGGGCTCTTTGTAAAATCCTCAACGTGCGAATTTTTCTGGGATGAAGTGACCTTCTTAGGTAACCTCATCTTGAAGGACGGATACGCTGTTCCCCCTCAAAGCTCGAGGCATTCCAGTCTTGGCCTACCCCTACTACACAGAAACATCTCCGAAGTTTCCTTGGCACCATCACCTTCTTAAAGAAATTCTTGACCAGCCCTCGCCCAACTGGCGGCACCCCTTCACCCCCTCACTGGGAAGAACGCCCCCTTCAAGTGGTCCCCAGAATGCCAGCAGGCCTTCAAGTCTATCAAGGAGGTTTTCCTCACCGCCCCAGTTCTGCAGCATGCCAACACCTCCTGACCCTTCATTGTAGCCTGCAACGCCTCATTGGTGGCAGTGGGCGATGTGCTGCTGCAGGAGCATGAGGGGGTCGGGCACCCAGTGGCCTACTACTCCTGCAAATTCACCTCCACAGAACAAGTGTGGCCAATATCTGACAAGGAGCTAGTGGCAGTGGCGTATCACTCACCCACTGGCAATACCTCCTGCAAGGCGCCCAGCATAAAAGCACCATTAGGACTGACCATAAGGATTTACTGTACTACTGGAAACCCAAGAAGTTGGGGCACCGCCAAACTAGCACATACCAGGACCTATGTGGGTTTCATTTTATATGAATTCATAAAAGGCCCCCTGAATGCTCTGCCAGACATGCTCAGCCGGAACCCATCTCTATCACCAAATGGTGGGGAGGACCTGCTAGATCTTACCACTGTAGTGCCTCCCTCCCAAATCCTCTCCTTGGCCCCTCTGATGGTAGCCTTTGCCAACCTTGCCCCTGATACCCCACTCCTCCTCCGCGTCCTTGCTGCCCAGACCTGTTGCCCCGAAGAGTTAGAGCTTTACACTGACCTAGAGTCCTTGAGTTGGAAGAGATCCTCATACATCCTGTGGGAGGGAACCATCTGGTTCCGCAATTGGGTTTTGGTCCCCCCATCCCTACGCAACTGTGTTATTAAAGAACACCATGTCCCCCAGACTGTTGGGCACCCCAGCATCAAGAAGTGCGCTGATCTTATAAAGAGAACTTGTAATTGGCCAGGGTACTCAAAGGACATCCCCACCTGGATCTCCCGCTGTGTCACCTGTGCCAGGGCAAAATCAGACCGATCTGGCAGTAAGGGGTTGCTACACCCCCTGCAGCAGGCATAAGGCCCGTGGACCTCAGTCTTGGTAGACTTCATTGTGAAGCTCCCCCTCCAACGGTTCAGATGCTATCATGGTAGTCAGTGATCAATTTACCAAGTTCACGCTCTTCATCCCCTGCCTCTCCTCTATCACTGCGGTGGAGACCGCAAATTTATTTGTCAACCATGTCTTTGCCATGTTTGGTCTCCCCTAAAGAGATATTGAGTGACAGGGGACCCCAGTTCACCGCCCAGTTCTGGGAAGAGTTGCTAACCCTCCTCAGAATCAAGCCCTGCAGATCTATGGACTACCACCCCCAGTCCAATGGGCAGACCGAGCGGGTGAACCAGGTACTGGAGCAGTAACTGCGCTGTTATGCGACAGCCTCACAGGACACTTGGGCCAAGGACCTACCCCTTGCACAGTTTGCATACAACAATTCAATTCACTCCTCGACCAACCTCTCCCCCTTTGAGGCCACCCTCGGTTACAATCCCTCCTTCCAAATTGGCCCCCAGCTCTCCTCAACAGCCCCTGCAGCTGAAGACCATGTGTGTGAACTCCGCGAGACACACAGACTGGTTTGTGAACATTTGACAAAGTCCATTGAGGATTATAAAAAGTTTGCTGACTGGAAGCGCCTCCTTGGACACAATATTGTAGTTGGCACCCTTGTCATGCTGGACACCCGCAATCACCCTTAAAAGCTCCCACCTGGAAACTCACAGCCAAATTCTCTGGCCCCTTTGAGGTGGAAAAAAATTTAGGCAATGAAGCCAATCATTTGAAGCTTCCCGCTCACTGGAAGCAGCATATTGTCTTCCACACCTCCCTCCTGACCCCTTCAAAGGGAAAGACCAACATCCCCAGAGCCAATCCTCATTGGGGAACCCAGAAAGTGGAGGTGGAGGCTATCCTGGCTTCCGGAGGTCCCGCAGATCTGTTCAGTACCTGGTTGCCTGGAAAGGCTACCCCTCATATGAGAACAGCTGGGTAAGTGCACACGACTGCAAAAATTGCAAGGACCTGATAGAAGAATTCCACAACTCCTACCCGGCAGCCTCCCATCCACCCCAGAAGATTGCAGCCATCCTGACCATAAAGCTCTTAGAGAGGCACAAGAACTATGCCATGGCCATGCCCCAGGTGGGGGCCTCCTCCCTGTCAAAAAAGGAAATGGTAGTGTAAGTCTTGGGGACTAGCCCCTTCAACTGGATAGGGAGCAGCATCCCTTTCAGACCAAAAGGGGCCAAAGGCCCAAGTGGACCCCCTGTCGCAGCTGAGCAACCTGGCGCACATGGTTGATGAGCGCTGGGTGACTGCCCTTCCACCTAGAGACATTCAGATCTCTCCCCTCCCCCCTCCCCAACTCTGGTAAAATTAATTGAGGGGACCTGCCAGGAGATCATGCAGGCCAGGGGCCATGGGTGGGCCCCTGGGACCCCTCACTCACCAGCGGAAACTTACCAAAATTTTGAAGAAACAGCCAGCGCAGGTATCAGAGCCTGGTCTGCAAATTCTGGGCTAAAAGAGCCGGTCTGGACTGGTCAGGTCTGAGAGTCAGATCAGAACTCAATTTGGGTTTTGAACCAAACCACCAGTGACTCAGACCAGGTACACATACCCCCCATAATGGATCTGATAAGTTCAGATTGCATAGACAATCAAATTGAGAGTCCAGATTGGGTTGCAGACAACCAAGCACCAAGGCCACAGCCTTCCAGGACGAATCTGGGAAACCTGAGCCATGTGAGCTGCCTGACTCAAATGGTCAAGGCCCAGATTGGTACCATCAACCTGGTCTGGCCCCAAAAATTTGGGAAAATCAGCAAAAGTTTTTTTTTGATTTTTGCCAAGATTTTGGGCATCCATCCACTCCCCCACCCGCCAGCCAGCCAAACTCCATCGCCAATCCCCAACCACCCAATACCCTAGCATCCCCACTATGCAATTTGCCCAATACTTAAGGCAACTGCCCTGCCAATGGGCAGTTGTCAGTTCATTCTCTTTTCTCCTCGCGCTTTGCACCAAAATAAAGCTGAATACCCCAAACACCTTGTCTCAGACTCCGCCTTTTTGTTATTTTTTGTTCAAAATTCCGCCAATTGATCTGAAGAAGTGCGCCACCACCCAAATTGTCATCCTGATGATCACTGATTGGTCATCTGGTCACTCAACCCTGCCATGCAACAGTGTATCATATCTGCGGTAAACTGCCTTTCTCTCAATGATGGAGTCGACTCTCCATCCATTTTTGCATATCTGTTAAATGCGAACCCATCCGTTCACCTTGCTGTTAGGTTTCCTGAAAGCGCCCCCTATCAGAGCAGCCTCAGGGCGCCCCCACACCAATGCCTGCAAGCTCGGCCCCCACACTTAGCTCGTCCGCCATTGATACCACCCATTTAAGGAGCCTAGAGTACCCCAACCAAGGGGGACTCAGCCCTAAAGCTTGTCGTGGGTCCATTTTTCCCCTCCAACAGCACCCCTTTCCGCGTGGTGGGTCCTGTGCCACCCTCTCTGGTGCACAGACCCACCTACCCATAACTGAAGGCCAGCAACCGCGCACCCTGGAGGTTTCATCATCCTCCCCACCTCTCCTAACCTTGGGGGTTGCCCCCGCAAGACTCGCAGTTGTCCCCATTGCAACCATCTGGTTTGCCTTGGGAGCCTTCAGTACGTTTATAAACATTTTCTTTCCTCACGTCCCCACTTGATACCCCATCTTCTAGTCACATGGACCGCTGTGCCCTTGGCATTCTGGGCTCTTAGCTGGGTGCTCACACACCCTGACTGGGAGCCCAGTCTAATTCTCATCAACCATTTCCATGACACCAACTAGTTTATTCTCTAATATGCCTGCTTCCCACTAAAAATCTGCTCCTATGAGGTTTGCCATCACAAGCTTCTTCTTCTTCCCATAATGATAAACAATTGGTAATGGCTTTGATGGCAATGCTCTCCTTTGTTATCAGCTCAAAAATCTTAATTGATGAAAGCAGTCATCCCTTTGCCTTGCCCCTCATCTTCTTTAGAGCGGCCATCACAAGTGATTTCAAATCCTGCTTTTCCGTCTAACCCCTTTCTCAGATCACAAAAGATATCCCGCCTGTTTCACAAAAACACACAGCCAGTGATCGACCAAAAGTTTGTGTAGATAAAGCATCTCCCACCACGACGTTATCTCCCTCAACTTCTCATCCAGTTCACTCTAGTATTCTACCTGTCTCCATAAAGCAGCATAAGCCCACTATATTAAAGTTTGAAAATCGAGCCGTTATAATTCCAACTCCTCCCCCAAAAGTTAGTAGGGTGAAGGAATAACCCCTGGACCTATCCTTCCATAAGGAAGCCCTGAACCTACTTTACCTCCTATGAGCTCCCTAACATGCATCAATAACCCTTCTGATGACGAATCTGAAGGGGGTGGTGAAGATGTGGGTCATTATGTTTTAGGAGCCCCAATTAAATGGAGGTACACAACCAATTAAACCCAGAGAGAGTAGATTGGGCTAGGATACCCGCAAAGCATAACTTTATCAGATGTTGAGAGGCCTGGAGGTTATTGATACCGCCAGTGATGCTGACCAGCTCATTGACACAATGATCTGGCCCACTCAGACTATGTATACACTGCAGTCTATCTGGATAAATTCCCTGAAACTGCAAAACGCCTTGATTCTATTTCCAGATGAAGGAGGTCCTCGCTCTTCCCCCCAACTTGGGTGAAACCTTAACTAAAGTGGAGGTTGTTGTTAATGGAGTGTGGGTTAAGGCTATTCTCGACACTGGGTCCCCTGTGAACGTTGTGTCTTCCAAACTTATGGAAAAAATTAAGTTGGCCCCTGAACTCAACTATACACAAGTGTTTAAAACTGCGGGGCCAAACAACTCTCGAATCATTGGGCCTAATCATCTTTACCCATCCAATTTGGGAAACTTCTCCTCTCAGCCCCTGAGGTGACTTTGGCTAACAATACCTATGATACACTCATTGGTACCCAGTTCCTGCTCAAATATGAAGGGGTTATTACTTTGAAGAAGGGCTATCTCTCCTTGCTTAACTATGAGGTTCCTCTAATTCTGACTAATGAAGAGCTTAACAAAAAAGATTATGCTTGCACCGTTATGTTCACCATCTTCTGCCTTAACATTACATTACACCATGGCAGGATGGCATACAAAAATGTTGCCTCCACCAGTGGACGCCCTCGAGGGTATCCTTTCTATGCTTCAAAGAGGTAGTACTTAAAGCGGGTGAACAAAGGGTAGTGGACACTAAGATTACCCTACAAATACCCACAACTTCTTTAGCATTTTATTAGCATTGACGGAGTTAGCCTTTGGAGCCCAGAGTTTTTCCAGGCGTACTAGACCCTGCCTATAAACGACCTATTAACATTCTGCTAAGAAATCTTACCAAGAAGGATATGTTTGTAAAAATTATCAAGAGATCGGAAGAGGTATGCTAATTCCCCTTGAGGAAATAAAACAAATTCACTGTATTGGATCTATGGTGGATATGGGCTTACATTCCAACCAATCTTTATGTACCATACTTTCCATTCATATCTCCGATGAACTAACCCCAGCTGGATAAAATCCACACCTTATTAGAGACCTATAGTGACATTTTCTCTACCTCTGACACTGATTATGGGCACATGAAGGATTGGACTCATACCATTGACGTTGGTGTGCTCAACCTATCTGATCCAAACTCTACCGCAAATCCAAAGTTGAGGAACTACAGATGCAGAAGGAGCTCAAACAGCTGCTGGACGCTGGGTTGCAAGTGCCTTCCCAAATTCCTTGGTTGTCTCTGCTCCTATTAATAAAGAAGAAAAATGGAGGTCATTAGTGTTGGACTACCATAAGCTGAAAAAACCTCACCAGAAGAATAGTTACCCTATCCCCCACATTGATGACGCTCTGGCCCTACTCTCTGGGTCTAAATTCTTCTCCGTCATGGACTTGGCTTGCGGGTACTGGCAGATGGACCTTTCTCCACAGGATTAGGAGAAGTGCACCCTTTTCTGCAGCGAGGGCTTGTTGCAACCCACTCAGCTACCTCAGGAGTTGTGAAAGCGCCAGCCAATTATCACCAGGCGATAGATCATATTCTTCAGGATCTCAAGCTGAGCTATGTGATTGTCTATCTTGATGACATCTAAGTATTTTCCAAGACCTTCGATGAGCACCTTACACATTTAAAGAAAGTGTTTCAAAGCTTGTGGGCATCTAAAATCAAGCTGAAGCCCTCAAAATTTAATTTCTCTCAAAAGAACATTGATCTCCTTGTGCACTCTGTCTCTCAAGATGGGATTCAGCCCCTTCAAAATAAAGTGTAAGCGATATCTAAAATGTCTGCAACCAAAACTCTTCATGACATACAGTTATTCTTGCGCATGTTGGGTTATTACTTTCAATTCATCCCCAAATTTTCCCAGCTTTGTGAGCCCCTTGTACATTTATTGGCGAAGAACACCCCTTTTCATTGGGGTGCTTAACAAAGAGCCGCATTTGAGACCCTAAAGAAACTATCACAAAGAAGGCCAATATTCTGCCGCCATGACTATGGCAAGCCCTTTATGTTGTTCATGGATGCCTCCAATTATGCCGTTGGAGCTACCTTGGCTCAGCAGGTTGAAAATGAGGTCTAGCATCCTGTATCTTACTTCAGCAAGATGCTCTCAAAAGCTGGGCACAACTACAGCATCACTGAAAAGGAGTTCCTTGCTGTCTTACTTGTGGTCAAATACTATCGCCCTTTTTTATATGGGACATCATTTAAAGTAATTACTGACCATGCCTCATTGAAGTGACTTCAGAATATGAAAGATCCCCACTGTGCGGTTAACTCACTGTGCTTAGGCTCCAGCATCACAATATGACTAATGAACACCGAGCTGGGACACGCCATATAACGTTGATGGGCTGAAGCAGCTGCCTGTCCTTCACCTTGACAATAGCGAATCTGAGTGGTTGCATGACCTCCTAATGCTCCTGACGCATGGTCTGATAGTGATGAACCAGTACAGAAGATTCTAGCTCAGCATTCCCACAACACAAAGGTATAGAATGTGAAATTATATAAGAAATTAGAAGTAAATTGGTTGCCCTATCTCAGGCCATCTGAGCTAGTACCTGTCATCTTAGAGTCTCACACTATCATAGGCATGGTGGAGTACGCAAAACCTACGAGTGGTTAAAAGAGCGGTACTACTGGGAAGACATCATGAAAACCATAACCGAAGTTTTGAATGCATGCCTGACCTGTAAAAAACAAAACAGCTTCAAGACCAATATCAGTATCAACCAATGACTCCCCAACAACTCTTTTACACCATAAGTTTGGATGTGGTAGGTCCTCTACCTCAGACTACAGGTGGAAATCGCTATATTTTGCTCAGTATTGATCATTTCACCAAATGGGTTGAAGATGTTGGTCTCCCCGCTCATATTGCTAAAGCCACGGCTATCTTCTTAAATTAGTACATCTTCACCTGGAATGGGTGCCCTCAGGTCCTCCTATGTGACAATGGGAAAAACTTTACTTCCCAAGTGGTAAAGCTCCTCACCTTCACCATGGGAGCACAACAAATCTTTTTGGCCCTGCAAACCATCCACAAATGGTTCAGTAGTTAGAGTTAATAAAACCCTAAACTTGATTTTATGCAAAATAGCCAATTCAGACCCTCTCCACTAAGATTTTTTTCTTTACAAGTGCCCTCATAGCCTACCTTAATAGCTGCCATCACATTCTCAAGATTTCCTCTTCTGTGTGTTATATGGGCGAGAACCTGGGGAGCCAGCATTATTAGCCAAGGATATTTTCTCTGACAGGACTGATCCTGAACAAGTTAAGAAGAAGTTGGCTCAACACATCATCCATTACAATCAGAGGCCATGACTAATTTATCAAAAACTGTTGCAAAAGAAGGCCAAGCCACAAATTAGCACAAAGCCCCTCTTTTTTCATTCCAAGTATTCGACTTGGTATTGTATTACAACAACTGAATCACTTCAAGAAGTAAAAAAGCTCAGTTCTATCTGGGAAGGCCCATTTGTAATCACTTATAAGAGAGGGGATGTTTACTCTATCCAATCACTGGCTACTGAAGTTACTTTGAACCATGTCCTTGGCTGATTTTTGTGCTTTTGCTCTTCCCCTAACACTCTTGAAGGGGGTAATGTTGGACAATTACAAGCCCAATTGTGTAGTAAGAGTATATTGGCTAATATATGGACAAAAATAAGGGAAAATAGGTCAAAAGACCCTGTACAATTCTCGGTGGAACCCATTGGTTAAGGGCAATAAATTTAATCATAATACTCAGAAAAACCCTACGAGTCTGGGTGGTCAGATTGCCCCAAAAATCATCAGCTGAATCTGGGAAGACCATCGGAGTCTCCTCCCTAGGCCACAGCTAACTTAGTACAATCTACAACGCAGAGACTGGCCCCTTTTTTAAAGGGTCAGAGAGGTTCCAAACAAGTGCAGAAATTTTCATCAAATGATTGGGCAAAATTTATCAAAACCCTATCTCACGGATCTAAACTGCCTATCATCGCCTTCCCTCAGCCATTTACTGAAGCAAGGCGAGTTTTAAATGATCCAAAAGGTCCACCGCCCATATTGCCTAAATTGGAATTTACCAAGCAATCCAAACTTTAAGCCTCAATACTTTAAATACTAAGTATCAACTTATTAAGAGTTTGTTTTTTTACCCCACCAATTTCACTAATAAAAACTATAAAACTCAAACTTTCTAGCATTTATTAGTTTTTGTTATTTTATTATAAGTGGTGGAAAAACCCCTTCTTTAGATTGTTTTATTTAAGGTCAAAAAGCACTATTGAGCCTATTTAACTCCAATAATACAACACCTTCTAATGAAGTGGCCTTCCAGGTGCTGGGAGTACTGGCAGAGCTAAATTAGTGAGCAACATTAAATGGAACCTTTGAGGCTTCTGAGGACCAACAATCTTTGGCACTATTAGACGCCTTGGATGGAGAGGCCAAAATCTGGGCTTGCATCCTCTTGTATCAAAATTTGTACCTGGGGATCACCTCCCTCATTATTAAAAATTATTTCATCCATGATAGCCACATCAGGATTGAGGCTGCAGTTTTTGTACCAAATATTTCAACAATGGGAATTGGCCACAAATTTTGAGGCCATATTAGGACTTCCATCAACTTGTGGAGTTTATCTAACTACCAGTGAAAATTGCCATTTCTGAGTTCTGAGCTTCTTAATCAAGGTGTGGGATAACACATGGTATGGTAAAATGGACCCCAAATCCTGAAGGGGTTTTAAAGCTTTATTTACACTTCAAAATTGCCAGGTATTCTCTAAAAGTTACATTGGTGGATTATCCAGAAACGAAAGAAATTAGTAAAATGATATTAAATAGTGGCTTACAAAAAGATTGTCTTTAATAATTAAAAGACTTAAGTGTAAGTTTTATAGTGATCCATTTCAGATATGATCTTTAGTCTCTAGGAGATAAATCTTCTATTATTTTATGATCAGGATAAGCCTGATCATTCATAGATGACTTAATGAGAAAAGAAACGCTAATTCCTCCTCAAAAACCAGAGGAGTAATATTTGAAGTAAAAGAATTGGAGATGGGAGAATTAGGTGAAATACTGACACTTCCCTCCAGATTTAGTCATGGATGACCATGAGTTCATTAAAATCTAGGGTAATAGCGATTCACAACTATACCTGTATCAGCATGTACAATAGAGTTGTCCATACCCTGGTCTGCTTGCCTCAATTAAATAAAAAGCTTGTACAATAGAGTATTAAAATTTTCTTTAGAATATAGCCCCTATAGGGTCCAGACTAATTATACTCTAATTTTTCCACATGGCCATCAGGGTGAGAAAATACAAAATAGTATTCCTAATTTTAATTTATATAAGGCTGTTTTATGTTGGTTAATTATGAGTCTCCTTTTTGGTGGTAGGCTCAATTGACTCCATCACTTGAGTTTGTAGACAAATTATTTCGTCAGACAGATTTTGCATAACTAAATCGGAGTTTTTAGGAACACTTTCATCAAGAATAGCCTGGACAGCCAATGGAATAAAAGGACTTTGCCCATAAATTCACTTAAATGGCGACGTTTTGATAATCCAATGATAACCAAATTTATTAAGCAAGCAGAGCTTTAGGTAAGTAAGAATTTCATTGTGACAAATCAGTGGAAGCCATTTTTCTTAAAATGAATATTAAAGTTCCATTGCCTTTTTAATGGCTCTATTTGCTGATGGGTGATAAGAAACCATGAACTTTTTGGGTAAAATTATACAACTACTATAACTATTGCAAAAGTTGTAAATCAAAGTTAATTATTGTCAGACAAAAGGACTTTAAGACACCCATGTTGATTAATGATTTGGAGATAGAATATAAGGCAGTGGCTTTAGTAAAGGGAGTAGCAATTGATATAACCTCAACTCATATAATTAGATGGTTGAAAGCACAATAATATTGATGACCATGCAAGCCTCAAGGCAAGGGTCCTATAACATCAATACTTATCATTTCATGCTTTAGTAGACGGAATTACTTGATGTTTTAGATAGATTTGGAGTCACTATGGCTCTTAAAAATGAGGCAAGCATCAATAGCCTCTTTGATGGTAGCAACCATATTATTCCAAAAGTATCGATTTTTGAACCACACATGGGTCTTTTTAAATTTTAAATTTATTGTGGGGAAGGCCGACCATGGGACAGACACTTCCAAATATGACTCAGGAAAGATAAACTTAGTACCAGGGGAGGCACCCCAGAGAAGCGATGCTATCTCTTATTGCCAGTGGGAACGCCACTTATGGGGGAGGGGGAACGTGTGAAGGGGCTGTAGCCACTATTGAGCACGTGTGGAGGAAGGGGTCTGATTAGATGAACCAGACTGGGAACCAGGAGGAGACCAGCTGTCAGCGACGCGGTAGGAGATATCCAAACATCCACGCTTGAAAGTGGTCCACCAAATGAGACTGGAATCTGTGGACAGCTTCTAAGAGGGTGGGGATGGAGCCAGCGATGGCCTCCAAGACAATCGTGTGGATAGTCCACATGGCGATTGCAACCACCAGAGCATGGAGGGAGGGTGGAAAGGGGGGAGGCCATTGATGAAGCAAACATATCTCTTGACAGACTGAAGGAATGCGTTTGATCCTGGCCCAGTAGACGTTGGACTTCGCGCCATATTTCTTTAGAGGTGGGGCACTTCTCCAGGCGGTGAAACAGCGTTCCATACTGGCCACACACGACACAGGCTGAGTGTAAAGCATTAGAGCGCTCAGCTGTACGATACACCCGCCTCAGGCAGCGCCACAAATGGGAACGGACTTGAGGCTGCAACAGAGGATGGTGTGTGTATTTCCAGATAGTCTTTTGGGTCTCAGTGGAATAAGGGATGTCCATCATGTCCAGGTAGTCCACCCTGGATAGGACATGGGGTCGAATGGGGATCACGCCATCATGGATGGGTAGCCCCTGTACCTCTTGTGTGAACTGAGGAGAGGGGCGGCCTCTTCGGGTTGTATGTCCACTAATACAAATTCTCCACTCTGCGCTTCGCATGGAGAGTAGAATTCGTTTGTAGTGGGTTTTAGTCCCATGAGGACCTGTGGCCGATGTGTGTGATGCGAGGTATTTCATCAGGGAGTGGGGTTTGATGGATTGTTGAGACCCAAGGCTCAGAAGAAGTTGGAGTGGGCCGCGCGGGACCAGTGTTGGGATGGGAGTGTAGGAGCGGTGACGGCCGCGATCCATGTGCCCAGGATCTTGGCAGCATGGGCTTTGAAGTCAAGCAGGCCCATGCCACCTTGATGATGAGGGCCAAACATGACCTCTAGCCGTACTGGTGGAGGGCGGCCTGACCAAAGCCATCCTTGCAGCAAAGCATACAGGGATTTGAAGAAGCTTGGGGAGAAGGGGATGGCGTGGGCTCCAAACCAGACTTTGGATAGGAGCATAGAGGTTGGCAAGAACAACCCTGCCAGTGAGGGTAGTAGGGTGGGCTCTGAGAGAGGCGATTCTCTTCGTCACGTTGTCCAGTATATGGCACTCCATTACTGCTGACGCATATCCGCCTGCCTCTATCCAAATGCCCAGATGGCGCACCAGTCCTATGGTAGGACGTGGCACGAAGGGGAGCACCAGTGGAGCGGTGTGTGTTGAGTTAGTAAGGCGTGGACGTGGGCGAGCAGATGGTCCAGGTTGGGAACTACTTGCTGGGGCCCAGCAGTTCTGAAACCGACCAAGGAGGATGATTTCGGTTTTGGAGGCGTTCAGTGCCGCGTTGCTTACCCAGGAATATTCCTGGATGAGGGCTTCAAGCGCGCGTGCATCTTTGTTAACAGACACCCCCACCACGCAATCATCTGCAAATGCCATCATCTTTGACTGGGGTTTGGCCTGGCACAAAGACCCCAGTGAGTTGGGCATTCACATTTCGCAGTAGTGGATCAAGGCTGAAATTGTATAGAAGTGGGCTCAGGGGGTCCCCTTGTCGCAGGCCCCTTTGAGGACGGACTACTTCCGTTAGGAAACCTGGGCCGCGCACTGCCATTGTCGCAGATTCTGTGAGCAGCATCACCCAGTTTATGAAGCGGGGGGGTAGGCGGAATTGATGGAGGCAGGCCCTAAGGTATTCCCAGTTTACTCTATCATAGGCCTTTTGTTGGTCCAAGAATACAAGTGCCCCAGAGGCTGTGGACTGACATACATTAGCCACAGAGTGCACGTTATCCCAAATCGACCTTCTGGGGATGAAACCAAATTGTTCTGGGGAGATGGTGGCAGATGCTACAGTCCCTAAACGGTTAGCCATGATTTTGGTTAAAATTTTGGTGTCTGTGTTTGTTATATAAATGGGGCGCCAGTTGGCTAAGTCAAGCCTATCCCCTTTCTTGAAGAGTGTGACCATAAAGACCTCATGTCCTCCTGGTAGGAGGCGCGTTTCCAACAGGCTTTGGTTGAGTGAGGCTAGCAGCAATGGGGATATATATTTAAAATAATTTTGTAGAACTCATATGGAATGCCATCTGGGCCTGGGCATTTTTGGTTTGGCTCACCGCGAATGGCTGTCCATAATTCATTCAGAGTAATTAAATTCATTATTTCCAGGTATCAGAAAATGGTGCGGATATGAGCTTGGTTGAGAAATTCTGCCATTTCGGCTGGCTGAATTGGTTCAGCTCAGTATAACTCAGAGTAATATCTTTGCATTTCGATTGCCACTTCAGCCAGTGTGTCCACAATAGAATCATCCAATCTTCGCACCTGTGTGCAGGCCACACTCTGGCATGGTGCAAAAAATTTTTGAAGAAGTATGTAATGCACTTGTCACCTTTAGTGATGCGTGTGGCCCTGTATTGGACACAAACCTGATGTTTGTGTTGCCTTTCGAGTGTGTTGAGGTGAGCAGCTGCCTCCGCCCAATTCTGGCCCCATGCAGGGCTATATCCTGTGGCTGGAATGTTGGACTCCAAGTGGGCCAATTCTGCCAGCGCGCGTGATATAACCGCCGATGTTGCTTGTGAGCATCTGGAGGAGAGATGGCGATAGTGGCAGATGGTGTCTTCTTAGAAAGTTGCTCATGTGGAAATGGGATCCACGCAAAATGGTGCAACAAACAATTTTGCCAAAGTTGCCTCTTCCACCCACGTGGAAAATCCTGGCGACGCGAGCTTGGGGGGGGCGGATTTTGCACCAATGTGGGGCCTTTGCAACTTTGATGGGTAAGTGGTATGTTATTGAGACCAGTCAGTGGTCAGAGAATTCCATTTACGTTGTTTTGAAGTGGGAGATGTGGGGTTGGAATTTCGCTGGCACTAGAATAAGGTTGATGCGGGTCATGGACCTTAATTGGCCGTTGTGGACATGGGGACACATCATGTTTTTGAGCAGTGGGGCATGTCACAGCAGCGCATCCATTAACCCAAGGGTGGCTTTTAGAACGCGTAGTTCTACATGACCCTGTGGGTCATGGGGTGAGGGCAGCCACCGGTCCATTGGTGAGGTTAACCAACAGTTCATGTCGCCAACTAGGAAAGAATTGGGGGGTAACAGGAGGGATTTGACCGACAAGAAAAATTCCTGACGCTCATGTGCACCATTTGGGGTGTAAATGTTGACGATTGTGTGTGCAACATCAGCCCATGAGAAGGTGACAACGAGCACTCAGCCATTTAGGAATGTTTCTGAAGATGTAAATTTGAAAAAATTGTTTTTCTGAGTTAGCACCCCACAGTGCTTTGACCAAAAGAATAGGGATAGTAGGAGCATTGTTTTCCAAGCTTCCTCGGAAACTCGTGGACAGTGGGATTCCTGGATGGCCAGGATATCCATGGGTAAATTGTTTTGTAAAAAACTCAGTTTCCTAGCCTGGGACGGGGAGGCCTTGAGTCCAGCAATATTCCGCGTCCCTAGAGTGAAGGTTTCCCCATTTCACCTTAGGTGCGAGGGGTGGGCCCTGGGCCCACCAGCCTCTTCCAGGTCCCCACAGGCTTTCACAGCAGCGCGGGTATTAGCAGCAACGCTATCAGGGTTTTTATTAATTTTTGCGGAAAGAGTTGCATTGGCTTTGGCCTTCCCTTTTTGTTTTCCTGACGTCGGACAAATTTTTTGCGGTGTGGATAAGTTCAGTGCACCGTCAAGTGGGGCAAAAAAAAATTTGGTTGGGATAGGTCCCAAGTCAGTTTCAACTGGGGCTTGGGTCCAGCGATTGGGTGAGATCAAATCTCCCATCAGATCCTCAGATTAAGTGGCCCATTCGGCATGGGCCTACCAATCTGATTGGGTGATGGATTCCCGAGTTGCTTCCGCTGTGAAGGTCTCCATGTCCTCCTGGTGTTGTGAGTGCGGGATGGTGGTGGTGGCCTTGGCCGATTCCTTGGCCATGGCCCTATGGGCCTGCTTGGCCTTCTTCCGCTCCTGCGGGGAGATGGGCTTTACCAATAGGTAGCAGCCTTGTGCTCCCCACGGGAAAGCCTCCTTGGTGCTTGCAGTTGGTTCATAGTGCGCCTCTCCGCTGGCCATAGCCGCTGAGGGGTGCTCTTGGAATGTGATGCCCTCTTTGATGGGGCATGCATGCACCTTATGGCCGAACGCGTCACAGTGGGTGCAAATGGGGGGCGCGCTGTCCACAGTTACCCAGAATGAGTGGGTGGTATGCCCTGCAATATCAATAAATGTGGAGTGCGGGATCTGGGTTAGGTCCTTCATGATCTCCTCAGTTGGGGTCAGAACTGCGATGGCTTTGCCAGTGCACAGGTGTGGCATCAGTGTGAAATGTTGCATTTCGAAAGATTGTATTTCGCTGTATATGGCAAGACCATCTTTCAGGTGTTGCTCCAAAATGTCACATTTTACCGTAGTAGGCAAAAAGTCAAATGTGAGGAAAATTTGGTTTGATTTTGTCCATCTGGTGCATTTAGTTTTGATGACCCGTTGCCCTTCAGGGAGGTTGACCACTATATGCACCGCTGCAGCCTCTTCTGCTGCTATTTTGCTTTCAAAACCTAGGTCCAGCCAACCGCGTGACATGGAGTGAGGTGCAACGTACACCGCGGTCAGGAAAATTTTGTATACATCTTCACAAAATTTTTCCCATAGGGCCATTTTTTGGATGTCCAGATACACACGGACTCTGAATTCCACCTACAAAAGTGGCTGGGAATGTGGCGTGTTGATGTACTGGTTGCATCATGCTTGCCACGCGAGTATCTCTGGGGAAATTGTGACCGCCAGTTTTTTTAGATTTTTTTCTATTCCGCCAGATTCTCTGGGGCGTTTTCAAACGTTAGAGGCCGCAGGCCTTCCGCCTGCTCCTCTTGCCTTGCTTGCCCAACTGCTCCCAGACATGGGCGCAGACTAATCCCCTCTATGAGATTATCAAACTAGATTTAGTCTTGAATTGAATGGGTTGCAAAAGTGTTTGCAACGAGAAAGAAAAGCTGCTGTTGCTCCATCTTCTACTCTAAATTTCCCCTTTTTCTATTAGATATATACTTCTTTTTTAATTTTATATTAATTTATGTAGTTTGCAAAGTCAATTTCCAGTTACTTGTTCTTATTCTGGGATCACATGTTTAATGTTGAGATTTTCTTAATCACTTACACCAAACATTGTGGATGGCTGTACTGGTGGTATTCTGGACGTTGCTTAGGATTATAACTCATCCTGAGAGGCAGTGCAGTATTAAGTAGTTCGTCAAGATCAATGGCAGACATCTAAAGAAGGATTACTAGAATCTCAAGAGAGGTTTTCTGGTATGCTATGCTAGACAATATCAGTCAGGATCTTTAACTCTTCATTAAATGCATCCAACGCAATTCTGACCCTTCAAGGTCGCACTTCATAACATTTCTATTGATATTGTTGCATCATTCCAGTTATAATTAGGTGGAATTGTTAAGATACACCAGAAGGGCTTAAGCACTGGGTTAATCCCACTGAGCAATGGACGGACAATATGAAGATTGACAGCCCATGTAAAAACGTAAAGTTATAATAAACATGAAGAAATTGCTTCAGTCATACTACTTTATTTTTATATAAAAACAGCAGATTCCTTCTGCTCTGCTCACTCTTCTCTCATTATCATCCTCCTCCTTCAATCATCTCATTTTGCTTATATCTCAGTGACTTCAGATGATACCATTTCCTCAGCTTAGTAATTCAATTCCACCGTATCTCATTGGTTCCAGCAATCTTCATTCATTAAATTGACAATTTTTTTAGTTTTAGGCGATTTACTAACTATCTGTCATACCTTGACATCTTTTAATCGCCACATCATTAAGCAATCCAATACTCATCCATTCTTAACCAATATCGCCTCATCTTAAGGTGCTAAAAATTGTAACTCATACTCAGGCTCAGCGGATTCTACCCATTCCACCATAAAGACTTAGGGCTTATTTTCCAGTCATATCAGAATTGTTACATTACCCCCTTGACTGGATGAAAAGTCTCCTATTGCTTATATGCACGGAAGAACTTTGCATGCACTTGGTTGATGATCCAACTTCTCATGGGGTCCTTAATCATATAGGCTTCAACACTCATATTTTTTAATAACTTCAAATGGACTAATACAAATATTAGCCAACTTATGCTTCTGCCCAAACCCATATTGGTCATGGAATAGAACTATATCCCCATCTTTGGACTGAGCTAACACAATATGCCATACCTGATTAACATCTTGATTTTTAATCTTCTTGGCTAAGCTGGTTGAGTACGCTTCAATTGCAGCTTGATCAGCATGTCCACTAGGTTAGTCAAATAATGGTGGGGATCCATTCAACTGGTATCTTCTACATAGGCTATAGTAGCACTGGAAGAGCAAGGTGTCATTCATACAGTAATTGAAAAAGACTCTTTTCTGTGGAGGAATAATAGCTATTAATATAGGTGAAGACAGCAGTGGAAAGAAGGGAACTCCAATATGAGGCCTAATCTGCTACTAATTTATGGAGTATGTTCACTAAAGTCCCATTGATCCACTTAACCATTCCGTTGGACTTATAATGGTATGGGGTTTTTAGAACCCCATGGTTGGCCATCGGCTTGTTTAGCTTTAAGAGGGTGTGGGAAGTGAAGTTAGCTCCATTATCAGTAAGGGGGAATTGAGAGAAGCCGTGTTTCTGGATAATACATTCCATTATGAACTTGGCCACCATGAACGCCCCGTGTCCCATATCACCTGCGGCTCAACTCACCTGGACAAGTGGTCAATTTGCCATCAGAATGTATTTAAACTGGTTATCTCCCATTGGCAGAGGGCCAACAACATCCAAGGAAACCATATGCTAAGCAAAATGTGGCTTCACTAGTTGTTAAGAAAGCTTCAGGTGGAATGTCTTTTCCACTTGGCACTGGTGGCAGCAGGAAATTGTTTCCAGCACATCGAAGTTCATGCTTTTCCATTAATAGTGAGGCGCAACAATTTCAACATCTTATGTATGCCACCATGTCTGACTGCCATATGTGCGCTCATGATAATGTAGGCCGTGCCAAGGGTTGTGGGAAGTTCACTGTCAAATCACCAATCTACTTGTATAACTTACCTTTCCTCTGAAAGGTATTGTCTTGTAAACATTCAACACCTTTATGACTTGTGGCGGCTCATCATCATACTTTCCGCTAAGCATCTTGCCATACATTATGTCACTCAGATCCACCATAACTGCAACTTCTGGTAGTCTTGACAAGCAATCAGTGTTCTAGTAGTTTTGCTTCAGGTCGGAGGAGAATCTCGAAGTCAAAGGCCTGCAGTTTGAGGGCCTACTGGTCTAGACGCCCTTCAGGATCCTTGAGGTTCTGCAACCACCGTAATGAAGCATGATCCATTACAACTTTGAACTTCACTTTATTCAAGTACACTCTAAATTGCTTATACATGTAAATCAATAATCACTCCCACTCAGTCACAGTATATTTGCATTCATGGCTGTTCAGGCTCTGACTGCAGTATGCAACGGGGTGCTCCTCCCCCTCATCATCTTTTTGGATATGACTGCTCCAACGGCAGAAAGGGATGCATCTGTCTTTATGATGAACTTTTCATCAAAATTGGGATAGTGTAGCACCAGCGCACTTCTTGGCGCCATCTAAAGTGGATCAAAGGAGCATAGTCAACATTCCGTCCAGCTAATTGCAGTACCCTCATTTAATAACTCAAACATCAGTCCTCCAATACAGCTAAAATTAGGTATAAAGCAGTGGTGGTAGCCAACCATCCCTAAAAGATTTGTATATAATGTTTACTAGTTGGCATAATCATCTTTCAGATAGCCTCCGCCTTAGCTGGTTGGGGCTTCAGCCCAGTTGGATCTAATACAAACCTAAGGTACTTTAATTGGTCTTTAAAGAAGTGGCATTTCTGGGGTTTAATATTGATGTTGGCCTCTGCAAGCTGGTGGAAGCCCTCCTCCAGATGGGTTAGGTGCTCAGAGAATGTACACAAAAATACATTAATATCATTAAGATGAATAAGTATGCATGACAGCTTCAGGTTGCTGAGAATTGTGTCCATGGCCCATTGTAACGTAGCTGGGGTGTTACATAGCCCTTGAGGCGTACAGGCTTGTTGTAAAAGCCCCTTGGATGTGATTATGGCGCACTTCTCCTGTTCCATCACAGGTAACTCAATTTGCCAGTAGAATGATATCAAGTCCATCACTGAGAAGTAACGGGCTACGACTAACCAATCCAGTGCATCATCAATCCACAGCAGGGGATATGATTCCTTCTTAGTGATGCTGTTGATCTTCCAGTAGCCTATTACTACCCAGTAGGCGCCATCCTTCTTTTTTACATTAAGAGCAGGTGAATCCCACAGACTATTTGATAATTCAAGCATCCTTTTTCAAGAAGCTTTTTGATCTATATGGTTACTACATCCTCAGCAGCCCTTGATCGGTGGATCAGTAATGACCTGATGGGGAATGATCCACAGTGTCCAATTGATGGACCATTACCTGAGCACACCCTAAATCATGGTCATCAACAGCAAACGTCTCCTTATATTAGTCAAATAAAGATATTTCCCAATACTTCTGTCTTTTCATTAGACCAACCAAGTTTTCATGCAGAACCACAATCATTATGCTGGGATGAAAATTGACAGGTAAACCAAATTCATCTAGTGAACTAAACTTGTGAACCTAAAGGACCTCCCCAACTGGGTCAAGTTTAAATACACCACTATTTGGTGCCAGAGGATTTGCATTGGTTCGTTTTATAGATTTGCTAACAAAACTTTAATCTCCCTATGGCCTGGGAGTATCATACCTGGAGCCACGTGGGGCTCAAGCAGCAATTGCTGATAAGGACCAATAACTTCCCATAGAGCTCAGTTGAAACTTCCCTTCTAACTCAGCGTTTACTAAAATTTGGTGACAAGAGGGGATGGACATCGGGCCAGCTGCTCTAAGAGGAAGCCTTTGGTATTCGTATATCTGGTGGGGAAGGGCCAAGGTCTTGCCCTTTAGTCGCTGGTAGTGAACCAGAATCACCCCATCAATATATGCAAGGTTAATATGACCCATGTGCCTTGGATCCTTCGGTACTCCATTAGAGGTGAAGTAGATCAG
This sequence comes from Massospora cicadina, assembly GCA_022478985.1. NCBI lineage: Eukaryota > Fungi > Entomophthoromycota > Entomophthoromycetes > Entomophthorales > Entomophthoraceae > Massospora > Massospora cicadina. Next base: position 105,527 of record JAKSZP010002800.1, on the reverse strand, counting down.
AATCTAATGCTCCAGAATTTTGAGGGCTCTGCTGTCATATTAACAACAGCTTCAAAGTGTCACATGAAAGTGGTTCCAATTATCAGGTCATAGTTATTTTTAGGCAGCACTATCGCTGGGGCTATGATGACAATGGACCCAAACCGCAAGGGTATCACGCTGTACGCTCCCTCAAAGAACACGATACCTTCTCCAGTGGTCTCTATACCATCTGGTGTTCCACGTCATGTTTTAACTACATTTTCGCCACCAACTTGGTGGAAACTATGTTAACTGGAGCGCCCATATCAATTATAGCATGTACTCAAGTTTTTTCTATGACAATGTCATAGTTGTACACTCAGGATAGAAATTCTGATTGTTTAAAACGTGTAAATTTTATAGATCTCTTTTACCAAAGAAGCTCATAATACTCTCCTTGACTTTAGGGTACTCTTTACCAATAGCGTTTACAGGAAGGGCAGCTTTTACCCCTTTTAAGAGAGGCGCATTGGAGAACGGATCAGGCTAATCTGTATCAATTTGGTCAAACATTTGAAAGGCATAAGGTTTTGGTTTCTCCTGGGATCATCTTCCACTGTGTCCTTGGTTAACACTTTTGTCAATACATTTACCCCTCCAACTGGCTGCCGATATAGAATTGCATCTTCATATGAAGGTATTTACACTGAATGTACATGGGTTGATTCATGTGGGACGTTTGAGGGTGTAATAGCGGAGGTAGAGAGTCCTATTTCTACTCTGTTCCAACTTTTCCCTGATTGTACTGGTCCTGTGATAGGTAATAGACCTGAAAATTGGGCACCCTCTTGCCAGGTGCCCAGAGTGCTTCACTTAAAAACAATTGACCCCATAAGCCTGCATCCTTAACTGTTGTAAGATGGGCCATACCAAAAGTTGTACTGGGGTCAATCAATGTAAACAGGCCCATCCCAATAGTTGAACTGCTGATGGAAACTTGGTTTAGGGATAGGCGCATAGTGATAATAAGGACAGGGGTTACTAGAATGACTTTAAACAAGGTGGGATAATTTCCCCACATAAGAAAGTCCATCAGCAACTGTGGTAGGTTTCCTATCTTTATTGGATGGAGGAAAGGTAGCGGATAGATGGCGCAAAATTTGAACAATTATAAACAAGGGTAAGTTGTCCTCTAGATATGGAGCCATGACATTGTAAAGATTGCAGTATGGCTTCACTGCAGAGGTCATCGCTATGCATACGTCAGATTTGTTTAAAAACTCTGCCCTGATTAACACGTGAGCTTCTACCATAAATCAATCAGCAACGTCATGAGGGTCTCATTATGCTTAGACCCAATGGTCAGGAACTCTGCCTTCCTCTGTGACATCATTGAAGTGCCCCAAACAACTGCATCACAAAATTCTTCACTTCCTGATATGTGATGGAACTTTTTGGAAGATAGCATGTAACTTGGTCGGTGCTTCTAACATCCAGGGTGTATATTAACAATTTTGCTTTCTACCAATCTGAAACCTCTTTTGTCGCAAACTCAAATTGCTTAAAGAAACTCATGGATGTTCCCATTGCAATCAAATGAAGGCAGTTTCAATACAAACTTCCTTAAGAAGATCATCCTGCTTTTTGAGAACATCGTTTAAGGAAAGTCTAATTTCTGCATATCTAGTGGGCCTGGTGGGCCAGAAGGATTCCCCACCAGTGCAAGCCTGATGTGACATAGGTGACACGTGTGTTTTTTATTTTTATTTTTTTGGTGATGATAACGCTAAAGTCATAGGTTCACCCCCTGTAGTGAGCACCAATGCTATATTTTGGAAGAATTGTTGAGATACGCTGGAGGGTTTTTATGCAGGGTTAAGCCCACTGAGCAATGAACAGATGATATGGAGATCGTCATCCCATGAAACAACGTATAATTATAGTAAATATGAAGCAATTGCTTCAGTCACACTACTTTATTTATTTTAATATATATACAACAGATTCTTTCTGCTATGCTCACTCTTCTCTTGTTACAATCCTCCTCCTTTAATCGTCTCATCTCACTTACATCTAAGCGACTTCAGACATTACCATTTCCTCATCTTAGTGATTCAAATTAACCATATCTCATTGGTTACAGCACTCTTCATTCATTAAATTTACAATTTCCTAATTTGAGGCGATTTACCAACTATTCATCAAACATTAACATCTTCTTATCACCTCATTTTTAAGTGATCTAATAACCATCTGTATTAACCCAATATTACCTCATCCTAAGGTGCTCTAAAATTATACCTCATACTCAGGCTCAGCGGATTTTACCCATTCCGCCATAATGACTTAGGACTTATGTCTAGTCCTATCAGAAGTGTGACAATTCCTAAAAGTCATTCAGTGTTAATAAATTTAGTATTATAGCAATAGATCACTTCAATATGTGGACAGGAACAATTGCAGCCAAGGCATTTATTTAAGAGTTATTATTAAATTTCTTTAGCGCCAAGTCATTATATGCCATGGATGCCTTCAGATACTCCTTTCCAAAAATTGATGGAACTTTATTTCAGATGTTGTGAGATACCAGATGGACTTGGTAGGAGTCAAGCAGCAGTTTACCAAGATGTATATACTTTCTATCAATATAAATGTGGAAAGAGTCAATTGAATTCTTACATCCATCTTAGAGAAGATTGTAGTCAAACATGGATTCAAATGGGACATTTTGTTACCATCAGCCTAATTCACTTACCAGTCAAGCTACCACAAGACTATTGGACTGTCCTTATTTATGGCGCTATGTGAATAAAAAGCCTTTTTGGTTTTGTTAAATCGGGTGATTGATGCAGATATGAAGTAGTTTTTTGAAAATATCAGAAAGAGTCATTGGAGAAGTTAAGATTCAGTTGTATATTAACAGCAATTGTATGAATTTACTTAGAGAGTTTACCAAAGAAAGTGATATAAGGCTAAGTTGCCATATTTGAGATGAGGCATAAAGTGATTTTCTATCACATGTGCAGAGGACAGCCTGAGAAGTTTCAGGGTGTCTGTATGGGACCTGCGACTGTTGTCATGAGAAGAGGAACTAAGTTTTCATCAAGGATGACACCACCTATATTACTTATACCAAGTCCACATGAAGCACTTAAAGCCTTTCTCTAGGCCTTGCCTTGGTGAAGGTAACGTTGAAACTGCTCAATTATAAGGATTAATTCCTCAGCTTATAGAAACCCCTTACTAAAACCCACCAATTAGATTTGCCTAATTTGGTACTAAAGATCTGGATTTCCAGAACAGGGATCAAGTCTAAACTAACCTGGCCACCACTCAAAACGATTTTATAAAACCAAAACTGCTTTTAAAGGATTTAAAATGCCTAAAATTCCTGTTGAAAGTGGCTTTTATCTACCCCCTGACTGCCAAAAATATTTGACAGCCAGTCAGCATGATATCAGATGACAAGCAAGTATATACCAGTTCAGATGCCTATGTGCACAACCTCAAATATGATGCCTCAGATAAACCTTTTTTGCACCTATGGTTTGACTTCCAATGATTGTAAATTACTGAACCCTCATCCAAAGAGATTTTATTCATACATATAAAGCTTAACAAAGTAGATATTACCAGTATGAAAAGTGAAATAATTTTGCAAAAATTATTGATTAATAATACTAATATATTTATTCAGATGAAATAGCCACAAGGTCAAGAGAACACCAGTAGCGTACAGAGCAGCAGCAGCCATTCATTCACAAGCATCCCTGAGTTCCATACAATCCTATAAAAAAAGCCCAGAAAATACCAGTGGTTCAAGGAATTGGACCTCAAAGTGCCTGAGATTAAGCAGCAGATGTATATTTGTATATGAGATAAACTTGATTTGCTATAAATCAAGTCCTAAATTAAGCACCCCAATTATTCAAATATTATATATAGTCCACATTGTACATCTTAAAGTAACGTCTTTTACTGAATATGCCTTTACTGTAATCATTTTTTGTTGCTAATAAAGCCAAATATGGTTACATTTATATAAGGTTTAACTTACCCTTCCTATTGTCAGATAAGGTTGAAAGAGTTCCAGTGTGCTCATGAGCAACCCCATTATATTTTATTACAAGGCTTCAACATGGTTAAACACATTTGGAACCATAAGAAAAAGTACTAGTAGAGAAGAATCAGACTTTCCAATTTTCCTGATGGCACACCCTGTGAACAATATAATTGATCTATTGAAAATGAATCAACTTCTATCATCAGCACCCCCTGAGCTAGCAGGCCATTCTAGCAATATATATATTGACAATTTATATTTTTCATTGGTAAAAAAGCGATTTTAAACTCAAGTCTACTTGAGAACCTAACACCAAGGTGGCATATACAAACCAAAATTTGTGTATAAAGTATTAATAAGTATGAGAAAAAGAATATCTTTAATATGGTTTCTGAATTTTTAATTAGATTTATAGTAGATAATTTATTACCTTAATAAACATGATAAAATATATAACTTTTATTTATTTATTTATTTATTTATTTAATTGGGGTAGGCCAATCAGGGGATGGACACTACCAGTAATATCTAGATGGAATGGGAGAGGGGGAAGGTGAAGTAAGATTAAGATTTAGGTACCTTGATTAGAAAGGCAACTCCTGTTGTCAGCTGGTACTTCCAGGAGTATGGGGGTTGGATACCCTATTACAAGGGGCTTCCCCTATGATGGAGAAGGTGTGAAGGAAGGGGTCCACATGTAGAAACCAGACTGTGAATTATGACTCAACGAGTCTTTGTTTCTTCAGCTTCATGTATCCATATAGCCAGTTTTGGAAGCGTTCCAGTAGGTACAGGTGGAATCTGCTGATTGTTCTACGGATGTTCAGCTCAGTTACCTTGAAGACATCCAATGCTATGTTGTGGATTGTCCACAGTGCAATGGTGATTATCAGGGAGCGGAGTGTGGGTGGTATTGGGGATTTAAGTTGGAGTGCGAGGAGTCTTCTGGAGATTGACAGCTCCTGTTGTATGGGCTTTAAGAAGATGCACAACTTGACACCATATGGCTTTAGATGGCGGGCATGCTTCAAGGCGGTGGTGTAGGGCACCATCCCCTCCACACACTGTGCATGTTGCATGAAGAGAGTTGGAGTGGTCCGCTATCCTGTAGGTTCATCTAAGGCAGGGCCAGGTGTTTTCTCTTCCCCTTGGCTGGAGGAGTGGGTGATGTGCGAACCTCCATTTTGCCTTCTATGTCATGAGGTCATAGGGGATATTCAAGACATCTAGGTAGTCAATTTGAAATGGCTGGGGCCATGTTGTGTGTGCCCCTCTGGGGTGGTGGTTTGGTTTCCTTAGCGTGAACCTTGCTATGGGCCTTCCCCTTCCCTGACTAATGCCTGTAATAGTGAATGTTTATCATATGTGTCAAACGGTGTGGAGGAGGCGTTGAAGTGAGGGGGTTCCAAGTGAGCCCTCTGCCTTGGGGCAGTTTGCATGGTATGTGAGCAGGCTGGATGGGTTGTGGGGTTGGATAGCTTGAGCGCATGCATAAAGTTGGCCCTTGTCGCTCTAGACCAGTTTAGGTGTGAAAGGTCTGGGGCAAGGACTTCCTCTATCCAGGTGCCCAGTATGCTGTTGGCGTGGTCATCTAAGTCAAACAGGCCCATGCCACTGCTGGACTGTGTGACAAAGAGCATTTGCACTTGTACAGGTTGGTACCTGGGCCACTGCTATCCTTGGATTAGGGCATGGACTGAGGACATAAATGAAGGCGATAAGGAGATTGTGTGGGCGTAAACCACAGCATTATAAGGATGAGTGTTTTGGCAACCATTACTCGCCCCATTAATCCCAGCAATCTTTTCTTAAGGGAGACAATGCAATTGGGCATCTGTTGTAGTAGGTTATTCTTGATTGTCTCATTGGCATACCCCTTTTCAGCCACATTCCAGGGTGGCGGACAGGGTTGGCTGAGGGGATTGATATGATGGGAAGAATGATTGTGTTATTTCTTTGTGATGATCTGTGGGGTTTGTGTGTCATGTCCAGTTGTTAGTGTACTTGCCCAAAAGGATGATTTACGTTTTCCTTTTATTGAGTGATGCGTTGCTCGCAATGGTTTACTCCCCCAGGGTACGTTCCAACTTCCAGGCATCTTTGTTACTAGCTATGCCTGCCACGCAGTCATCCGCAAAGGCTAGTATCTTGACTGTTGATTAACCTTGTGCAGTGATGCCCGTGAGGCGTGAGTCAGTGATGCAAAGGAGTGAATCTATGCTGAAGTTATATAGCAGCAGGCTGAGGGGGTCCCCTTGCTTGAGCCTTCTGCACAGTGTGATTGTGCCATTCAGAAAACCAGGGCTGTAGGCAGCCATGGATGCGGACTCTGTTAGGAGCATTGCTCTGTCTATGAATCTAGGTGGGAGTCTGAAGGCGCTCAATCATTCCTTAAGGTATGGCCAGCTAACGCGGTTGTATGCCTTCTCCTGGTCTAGAAATACCAGGGCTCCAGTTGCTCTGGACTCGCAGATGTTGGCTATGGAGTGTATATTGGTCCATATAGATCGTCCTGGTATGTACCCAAATTGATTGGGCGACAGTATTTTGGAGGCTATGTTGCCTAATCTGGTGGCTAACATTTTGAATAATAGTTTTGTATCTGTGTTAGAGAGTGCAATTGGACGCCAGTTTGTCAGGTCCAGTTTGTCAATTTTTTAAACAGGGTTATGATATAGGAGTCCTGCCTACCTGGTAGGAGGAGGGTCTCCAGCAAGCACTGATTCATTGATGTCAAGAGGAGTGGGGTGGTTTGTTTAAAGTATTTTTGTAAAATTTTCAGAGTATCCCATCAGGCCCTGGGCATTTCCTACATGGTGCACCGCGGACTGTGTCCCAGAGCTCCTCCTGTGTGATTATATTTCATAAGTTATAATCCAGTGGTGTGCTTTGGTTTCAAGCGTTGTGTATAAATTTTTTTATTTTTTATGGATTGGCTATAGTTTTGCATTATAATTCGGTGTAGTAGAAGTGTATTTCCGCCTTAACCTCTTCTAGGTCAGTTGTTGTGGTTCTGTCACTTTTTCAGACCTGTGTGCACATGGGATGGTTGCCATGGGAGTGAAATTGACAGAAAAAGTATGTCAAGAAGGTTTTTTCTTCCTTTATGGACTTACCTTTTTCAAAACTTTGATTCTGTGCTGGTTTTTGAAGATAAGGGTGTTTAGGTGGGTGGATATTTCCGCCCATTTACGCACCCATTTGAGGATGTAGCCTGACTTTGGGGTGTTGAGCTCAAGGTAATCCAGTTTCACCAAGGTGCACCTGATTGTTGCTGTGCCAGTGGTGTACTTACATGAGGCGAGATGGCGAGTTTTAGTATTAATCTGACTTTGAAATTATCCCAGGTTGCAATAGAAACTGAAATTAATGGAGTTATGAATTTAGCGTTCAAAATTATAACCTCAGTCAGATAGTTTGGTCAATTTTATGTTTCCAATTTATTTGAGGTACGCCAACCAGGGGATGGACAACACCAATCACAACACTCAAAACGGCAAAACAAACTATTAACCAGGTGGGAAGCAGAAACTGCTTAACCCACCATGGCAGAGGGTGAGGAGGGGTTGGGGGGTTGGTTTTCAGAAAGACCCACCTTGATCAAGGGGTGTTGGTTACAGTACCAGATCAGAGCAGAGAGCCAGGGCGTTGGGGCATCTGCATAGTGGGGGCTGAGGTCAGCATAGTAGGAGTTTTCCACTTCTGCATCAAGATAATGATGGGAAAGTGTTTCAACAAAAGCTGTGAGGAGAACTTCAGCTTCTTTGCGGGCTTCAGGAAGTTGGGTGAAAAGGGAGATACTGTGGCGGGTGATTTTGGCTGAGGGGTTGAATGAAGCAAGCGTTGCGACATTCATAAACAGCAATTTCAGCATCATCAAATAGTTTTGAGATGTCACTGCAGGGAGATTCAGTGAAGTCATGGGGGAAGAAGATGGTGGGCAGGCCATGCTGGAGCTGAGCCACTGACTGGGCCACCGCGGTGCGTAGTTTTGGGCAATGAGGAGAGGCCACTGCAGCTAAGGCGAGCTGGTGGTCACTTTGGAAGGGGGCTGTATTGGGTAGAGGAGCAAAATGGCGAGGGGTAGGGGTTTCATCAAATTTGGGAAGGAAAAATTCTGCCTGACCATAATCGCCATGGCAGAGAGGTTGACCTGTATGCTTACTAATGAGGATATTACCTGATTCGTCAGTTTCAGCCAATAGATCCCATAGATTTTGGTTCACTAAAATAGTGGCGTTTAAATTTGAGTGGGTAGGATTGGGCGAATGGGCAGCTGCTTGGGTGCAAATGTTGGTCCAAGCATTGCTCTGATTGGCTGGAGTAGATTTAGGTGGGAGAGTGAGGATGGAGGTTTTGGGTGGGGCTGATTTTCCATGTGGGCCCACTGAATGAGATTGAGGGTGGGAGGGGGCAGCAAAGCGCCCCATACTGAACCTCCAGAGGGGGCTCAGAAGCTGCATCAGCGTATTTGGCCTTAGGGCACGCTCTTTTTGCATGGTTGAGGCCAAAGCAGAGGGAACAAATCTGCCTACCATTATCGACCCAATCCCAAAAGAAATGGTCAAGCGCTGCAGCCACACTAGCGCGGGGTGGGATTTGTTGGGCTATGGTAGGGTGGTGTGGTATGATGGTGGCTGTTGCACAAGGAGCAGCAAGGCGTTCTGCACCAGATGGAATGGCAAAGATGAGGTTGGGCTGAGTGCCATAAGCCATGATCCCCGCGACCAACTGGTCATACAAAACCTGGGGTGGAAGGTGGGATGGGAGATTTGCAAAGGATACCACTAGCGTGGTGTCTGAAGGGAGGCGAGTACGGGTTGTGGGAGTGGGGTTTTTTTTATAAATTAAAGAGTTTGTGCTGCCGCTTCAGCATCCTCCTCAGATTGGAACCCAACTTCAAAGTAGCCCTTAAAAGGGCGGAAGTCTATAAAGCCAGCTGGCGCAAAGGCTGTAGTGGCTAGGTCAATAATTGCCTTATCAGCATATGGGAACAAACGCCCATAGTCCACTCTGAGGCAATAGCGAATAGCAGAGCGAGGGAGGGCGAGAGGATGGGGGCGAGAAGGGTGGACGCGTGCCAGGTGGAGCGCTGAGTCTCGTGGGGGGACAAAACGGTTAGAAGCAGTGGGCGGGCTGTTTGAACCTTTCCAAACGCGCTTGCCTGCAGGGCGGAAAACGCTAGGTGGGGTGCACTGCTGCCCCACACTGGGGTGGCAGCGGCAGATCCAAGGACATCAAAGAATAGTTTTGGGCAGATGGCTGTGGATAAATAAAATTAAATTTAAAATCGCTCAAAAGTGACTTTGAGCGGTTAAAGAGAATCGGTCAATTTTATGTTCATTGGGTGCATCTTCCTCCAGTTTGACGCCTGTGTGGGCGTTCAAGTTGGCAAAAGCTGCACTGAAATGAGTCAGTGGTCAGAGAATTTTATCTTTTTAGTTGAGAAGTTGTAGATGGTCAAATGGTGGGATTTTGGGGTGAGGACGAAGTTGATGCAGTTCATTAAAATGATCTTTCTCTAGTGTACGTTGGGGCAAATCATGTGGGGGAGGTTTGGTGACCTAAAGGGAGGGCATTGTATAAGCTTAGAGACACCTTCATCACATGGAATTTAATGTACCCTGTGGGTTATCCCCTGGTTTTAGGCCATTGGTCAGTTTTGGAAACAAACCAGCAGTTGAAGTCGCCCATTAAAATAGTTTCTGGTAGAAGGGCTAGTGTTGGGATGGCCTTGAGAAATTGCTTCCTCTCAGCTGTGGTGCACAGTGTGTAAATGCATGCTATCAAGATTGTGTCATCCTGGCATGAGATTGTTGCTACCAGGACGTGGACATGCAGATAAGTGATTGCGTTTAGGTTTTTTGATTTTTTATGATAACAGATGACTATTCCACAGTGGGACGTTCATACGGATTGATTTGAAAAGACCCTGGCTGACCAGGATCTTTCTTCCCCCTGTATACAGTGGGTATATTGGATGGCAACGATATCTACAGGGGGTTTATACAGGAAGTCCAGCTTTTTGGCTTGGACAATTGAGCCCTAGCTCCCACAATGTTTAACGTCCATATGGACACTGAGGTGCCTGCGGTACCTCAGGAGCAGTTGGTAGGGCCATCCAGCCCTATCACTTCACACCATTTCTAGCATTGGATCCAGGTGACTGGACCTGTCCCACCTTTTGGTTGTTCGATCCCTTACCCTTTGCCAATTTTGTGTGTCTTACTGTTGAGTGGGTTTGAGTTGGTCTCTTCCACTCATTTCTCATGGTGACCTGATGTGGTGTGCTGGTTGCTCTCCATGGTTTCATGGTCTGCACCTGTGTGTTTCCTGCCTGTTCACCAATGGTGGAGCTGAATTTTCCAGCTAAATTCAATTGATTAGTGTCACATGGGGTTTTAATCAAATTGTTAAGATTTTTTTCATCTTGGGTTATCTGATTGGTTGGCTCGGTTAATTTCCTCCATGTCATCCTAAATTTGTCCAGGGATGATGTAGGAGGCTGCAAGAAACTCTGCCATGGCCGCGGCCCATTTGCAGGCCTTCTGTGCTATTTTGCGCACTTTGGGTGATAATTGGTCTATGAAGATGTACTGCTCATCCTCTCCCCAGAGGAAGGCATAGTTGGTAGCAATAATTTTGGTGAAGTTTCCGCTATCCTCATCCATGGTGTTGTCACAGAAGTCTGGGGCCAATATACCCTCCTTCATGTGGCATGCATGCACCTTGTGCCCAATGCCCTGTAGTGGTTGCAGATAGGCGGTGCGCTCTCTGGTGTGACATGAAACACCTTTGAGACACCCCCATCTTGGAGGTGGAACACTGCTGTGTGCAGGATTTTTGTGAGGTCCTCAGTCATTTCATGGAGCGGGTTGATCACTGCTATCACCTTACCTGTTCACAGGTTCAGCATCAGGTGGAACAACTGAAGTTCAAATTGTTTAATCTCGCATTAGCTGGCAAGTCCAGCTCAGAGCTCCTCCTCAATTACTTCGTGAGGGAAGTTGGTATGGGAGCAAGTCAAAAGAGATGAACAAAATATTTTCTTTGTTCCATATGGTGTGCACGGTGCATAAAATTTGTTTGCCTTTGAGGAGTGTAATCTTGACACAAACTCTCATGGCGGCATCTTTATCTTCTTTGGTTTTATATCCCATGTCAATCCAGCCATGGTGGATTGTTTGGGTAGTTACATACACCACGTGAGAGAATAGGAAGTCCTGTACCTCACCCACTTTATCCCACAAGGTTAGATAATTGACCCCTTAGGTAGATTCAGAGCTTATGCTTTACCAGTGAGAGGGGTTGAGAATACTTAATCTAGAGATATGCGTTTTGTTTGGTTATAAATTTCACAATCCTGGATGGTGTCTGGGTTTATGGTTTCTTACAGGCATTGGTTCCTGGTCCCCCCAGGCGTTTCTTGCCCCTGGTGCACCATTCTGCCTATTGTTTGATATAGCTTTCACTCAGTTTAAATTTGTTTCTATTAATGTTGCCCATCTCTCCTGTGTGATTATTAAATTTACTATCCAAGAGAATTTCAATACTGATGTGATTGTTATGGGATGAAAAGCAAAATATATAACTTATATTTTTATCAATAGTATCTTAGTAGGTGCCTATCAAATAAAAAATCATCCACACTAAACTCTAAATTTGAAATTATGTGGATTTAGATTTGAATGTGAATTATCTTATATATTAGCAATTTAGTTTACTTTTTTAAGTCACAATCTAGATTTATCAAAAGTCATACATGAGAACCCTAACACCTAAAGGCATATGAATACTAAGGTTTGCGTTTGTAGATATTTTTTATCAGTGAAAAGAAATTCTTAACATGCTTTATATATATATATTAAACTTTTTGCAATTTTTGTAGATAAAATGTGATGTTTTAAAAGTTCATTACGTATTTTAATTTTAACATATTCTGCACATAGATACCAATTTTCGTGAACATAGGATTTTGGTTTTTTAGAAAAACATTTTAAATACATCTCAGTATTTTCCCTATTCAAGGTGGAAGCCTTGTCCTGGAGAGAAGATTGACATATTATGTTACGCAGGACTTAACTTCAAGGTACTAAAATGGTCCCATAAGTCCCAAATCTGATGTTTGACTCCCTATCCTCAGTTTAGACCTTGAATTTGGGTTATTACATGAATTACTCTAATTTGCTGATAAGTATTTTAATTATTTTGTAAATATTCTGTCTAATTTCAAGACCGCTTTCACACAACTCCATTACAGTGGCCCTAGTTCCCAAATATCTTTATCAGCTAATTAGTCCAGAAGTTAGCAAGTGGGACCTCTAAACCTGGACTCTTTTGAACTATTCTTACTTGAGCTTAACACTATTAAACTTATGCTTCAAAACTATTACTGAGAGATCAATAAACTCAGATGAACTTCCAATTGGGACGCAATGATGTACAAATCACTTGGGAATCAAGAATGATCAATGAACCACTTCTTTCAATATCCAGTGAATCATGATTTCCTTTCACTTTTAACAGTAATATAAATAGTAATTTCTTATTTTTAAATAAAACCACTTATGATGGGAAATATTATTCAACTTATTTCTAACTAAGTTCTTATCTTATTATAATGAACAAAGTCCCATCCATTGCTGCACCTTATAAAGCCCCTGTCCTCTCAGCTGACTGTGATGCACTAAGCCACCTGCAATCAGCCACTAAGTTGGGATCCCCAGTGCTAGCACCTATGAGCGCATCAGGTGGAAACCCAACATCTGATGCTCGCTGCAGGGGCGCTTCCAGGACGCAACCTCAGGATTTACTCTCAAATTTGGATGAAAAGGATAAATCTACTGAGAGCACTCAGATCTTGATCTTCTGACCTACTATTCTGGAATAGCCAGGACACAGTGATGAAATCCTGGCCAAGTTTTATGCTCAGCGGTGCTAATGCACATTATTATAACAATTTTTAGCAGAAAGAGGTGTGTGAGAACTCCCTACTGTTATTAAGGATTAGGTAGAGGAGTTGACCACAGAGTTAAATTTAGATATATAAATAAAAGGATAAGGAGTTGATAATGTTATAGTTGTTTTATTACATAATTGGAGGTAATAAGTGAACCCCTATTATAATGTTGACCCCTTGTATCTATGGTAAGTTAAAGCTTAAAATAAGTTAGGGCAGAATTCAGGATAGGCGAGGGGCTTCCCAATTTGGCTAAATGACGCTTTAGCCTATCACTGGTCTGAAGAGCCATATCACCTTGATAAAGCTTAGGTTTTAGGTGTGAGAATGACTACTGGAATGACATAATCATGGGAGAGCATTTTAATATAATCCCGCTAATCAGCCATCTGGCAAGGGTCGGTAATTCAGCTGATTACCACAGCTTTTTAGCTGATGACTTTGAGGAAAATATTTCATCCCCCTGAACCCCCTTCTGGTCTATAAAAAGGGGTGGTCTCCAAATAGGAGTTGGAACTAAATTGCATACAGGACTGGGAGGAACCTCAGGATGACTTTACTGATTCTGCCGCAGGTTCAGCGTAACCCTTCTACTTACAGGAGGGCTTTCTGTCAAAGGAGTTGGGGTAGCATCATTACCCCCATTTGAGGGATTCCACTGAGGGTCAACCAGGGTTTTTGTGCAGTACTAGAGGTATTCTTCCCCAAAATACTCTTTAACCAACCTCAAACATGTAAAAGTCTCATATGCAGTAATTGTGGGACTAACTTTCTGAAGAAATCCTTTGAGTGTGTCCCAGAAGACTTTGTATGCTTCTGAACTTCAAGTCAGCTGAAACGTTTTCTTGAACTGTTAATAACGCCTAAAGATTTTTAAAGAGATGTTATTAATCAAAAATACAGCATCATAAAGTAAAAAGATTAATGAAGGTGATATTTTAATACAAGGATCAATCACTGTAGTTTGAGAAGATGTGGGATACTAGGAGAGAAGAAGCCTTTGAATACATCACCAAGCTGAATGATTATAGGATGCTAGTACCTGAATACTGTGATGAGAAAGTGATGTTAAAACAACTTTTGGCTTTGAACAAAAAAATGAAATTAGTCAAGCTACAGCTTATCCTCCAGTCAAAGGCCAAAGATAAAAACTTTTGGAATTCTCAGATATTAATTAATACGATTAATTTTAATAATAACACTAATATTTAATTAAGTAGCCAAAAGTGAAATCCAAAATATGATGCCATTTCACATTCTGCTTTTTTAGAGAAGAAAGTGGAAACGAAGTTCATTGCCTATAAGGACCAAAAATTGTCAAACAACAAATCAAACTCAGATAACAAGCATTGACAAAACTACCAAAATCAATCAAGTTGGGGCAAATAAGAGTTAGTTTCTGATCTTGACGGACAGTAATCTTCAAGAACCCCATGGAAGCTTTGAAAACCTTCAGCGCCTCGTACTGACAAAAAGCACCAGACAAAATACCTGGGACTTACCTTTGCTCAAGCAATGATAGCGCTAAGCTCAGTGACTCCTTGCTGGCAAGTCTATTGCCCAACATTTTGATAGCTCTCCTCTGAAGATTAGCCATATATTAGGGAGCGATTTATCAAACTTACCTGGATCAGCTCTCAGCTTGGAATAACGCTGGGACTGACAAAACTGATTCCACAATCAATTTTAGCAGCCTGAAATCTAAGGATAAGGAATCAATTAATTTTGAAAGTCAAGAACTTACCTCAAGATGGTCAAAAACTTCCCCAACAGCAAGGCACAGCTGACTAAGTATTCATCTGAATTGAGATTTGTCCCCATAGTTTGTAGCAATGTTGTCAGCTCAGTTGAACAGTGCCCCATAGATTGCATTAAGATGAACTATCACGTCACTTTCATCCTTGAGAATACTGGGTTAATTTACACCATCAGAGTTAAACAAAAATCACCAAGACCTAACGCAGTGTGGAGCCAGGCTTGGAATGCCTTACAAATTATTCTAAGGTTTATTATAACGCCCTTGCCAACTTCTCTCATGCCATGCACAGTTTAAGAATTGATATCAAGGTAAGTGACATGGATTTAGATGATAAGAATTAGACTGGGTCCCAGTTAGGGTACGCAAGCACCCAGTGGAGAGCCCAGAATGCCATATGCACAGAGATCCAAGCAACTTGTAGGAGTGGAGTTCTATTGGGGATGTGAGAAAAGTAAAAGTTCATTAATGTATAAAGGCCCACAAGGCAGAACAGATGGTTGCAATGGGGCAACTGAAAGTCTTTCAGGAGTAACCCCCAAGGGTGGGAGAGGCAGGGAGGATGACAAATCCTCCAAGATTTGTTGCTGGCCTTCAGATTCAAACAAGTGAGCTTGCACGCCAGTGAGGAGTGACACAGAGGCTGTCGTTCGCAATCAGATGTGGAATTTGACCCACAAAGGTGGATGGGACTGCGTTTACCCTGAATGGGGTGATACAGGCCCCACAGGCGGGCTGAACCATAAGTGGCTGAGCCAGATGTGGACCCCAAGTCTGAAAGTTGTGGGTCAGGGTCATTCTGGTGTTGCTCAACGGAGGACTGGTTTTGGAAATTTCAGAAGTTGAATGGATGGGAGGGTTTGCGTTAAATGGATTCATAATAACAAATGAGACATGGGTTTGTTGTCAAAATGAGCTAGTTTACTACATTTACAATCTTCCACCGCATGGTAGGGTCAAGTGACCAGACGATCCAGTCAATGAACATTTTTATAAAGGATTTGGGAGATGGCGCGCTTCACTGGATTTATTGGCGGAATTTTTTAAATTTATTGCGGGAAGGCCAACCATGGGACAGACACTTCCGAATATGACTCAGACGAGACAAAACTTAGTACCAGGTGAGGCACCCCAGAGAAGCGATGCTATCTCTTGTTGCCAGCGGGAACGCCACTTATGGGAAGGGGAGGGAACGTGTGTAGGGGGCGTAGCCACTATTGAGCACGTGTGGAGGAAGGGGTCTGATTTGATGAACCAGACTGGGAACCAGGAGGAGACCAGCTGCCGGCAACGTGGTGGGAGATATCCAAACATCCACACTTGGAAGTGATCCACCAAATGAGACCGGAATCTGTGGACAGCTTCAGGAAGGGTGGGGATGGATCCGGTGATGGCATCCAAGACAATCGTGTGGATAGTCCACATGGCGATTGCAACCACCAGAGCACGAAGGGAGGGTGGGAGGGGGGAGGCCATTGATGAAGCAAACATATCTCTTGACAGACTGAAGGGATGTGTTTGATCCTGGCCTAGCAGACGTTGGACTTCGCGCCATATTACTTTAGAGGTGGGGCACTTCTCCAGGCGGTGAAACAGCGTTCCATACTGGCCACACACGACACAGGATGAGTGTAAAGCATTAGAGCGCTCAGCTGTATGATACACCCGCCTCAGGCAGCGCCACACATGGGAGCGGACTTGAGGCTGCAACAGAGGATGGTGTGCGTATTTCCAGATAGTCTTTTGGGTCTCAGTGGAATAAGAGATGTCCATCATGTCCAGGTAGTCCACCCTGGATAGGACTTGGGGTCGAATGGGGATCACGCCATCATGGATGGGTAGCCCCTGTACCTCTTGTGTGAACTGAGGAGAGGGGCGGCCTCTTTGGGTTGTATGTCCACTAATACGAATTCTCCACTCTGCGCTTCGCATGGAGAGTAGGATTCGTTTGTAGTGGTTTTTGGTCCCGTGAGGACCTGTGGCTGATGTGTGTGATGCGAGGTATTTCATAAGGGAGTGGGGGTTTGATGGATTGTTGAGGCCCAAGGCTCGGGAGAAGTTGGAGCAGGCCGCGCGGGACCAGTGTTGGGATGGGAGTGTAGGAGCAGTGACGGCCGCAATCCAGGTGCCTAGGATCTTGGCGGCATGGGCTTTGAAGTCAAATAGGCCCATGCCACCATGATGATGAGGGCCAAACATGACCTCTAGCCATACTGGTGGAGGGCGGCCTGACTAAAGCCAACCTTGTAGCAAAGCATACAGGGATTTGAAGAAGCTTGGGGAGAAGGGGATGGCGTGGGCTCCAAACCAGACTTTGGATAGGAGCATAGAGTTGGCAAGAACAACCCTGCCAGTGAGGGTAGTAGGGTGGGCTCTGAGAGAGGCGATTCGCTTCGTCACGTTGTCCAGTATATGGCACTCCATTACAGCTGACGCGTATCCTCCTGCCTCCAACCACACGTCCAGATGGCGTACCGGTCCTATGGTAGGTCGTGGCACAAAGGGGAGCACCAGTGAAGCGGTGTGTTTTGAGTTAGTAAGGCGTGGACTTGGGCGAGCAGATGGGCCGGGTTGGGAACTAGTTGCTGGGGCCCAGCAGTTCTGAAACTGACCAAGGAGGATGATTTCGGTTTTGGAGGCGTTCAGTGCCGCGTTGCTTACCCGGGAATATTCCTGGATGAGGGCTTCAAGCGCGCATGCATCTTTGTTATTAGACACCCCCACCATGCAATCATCTGCAAATGCCATCATCTTGACTGGGGTTTGGCCTGGCACATGGACCCCAGTGAGTTGGGCATTCACATTTCGCAGTAGTGGGTCAAGGCTGAAGTTGTATAAGAGTGGGCTGAGGGGTCCCCTTGTCACAGGCCCCTTTGAGGACGGACTACTTCCATTAGGAAACCTGGGCCGCGCACTGCCATTGTTGCAGACTACGTGTGCAGCATCACCCAGTTAATGAAGCGGGGAGGTAGGCGGAATTGTTGGAGGCAGGCCCTAAGGTACTCCCAGTTTACTCTATCATAGGCCTTTTGTTGGTCCAAGAATACAAGTGCCCCAGAGGCTGTGGACTGACACACATTAGCCACAGAGTGCACGTTATCCCAAATCGACCTTCTGGGGATGAAACTGAATTGTTCTGGAGAGATGGTGGCAGATGCTACAGTCCCTAAACAGTTAGCCATGATTTTTGTTAAAATTTTGGTGTCTGTGTTTGTTAGAGAAATGGGGCGCCAGTTGGCTAAGTCTAGCCTATCCCCTTTCTTGAAGAGTGTGACTGTAAAGGCCTCATGTCCTCCTGGTAGGAGGCGCATTTCCAACAGGCTTTGGTTGAGTGAGGCTAGCAGCAATGGGGATATACATTTAACATATTTTTGTAGAACTCATATGGAATGCCATCTGGGCCTGGGCATTTTCAGTTTGGCGCACCGCAAATGGTAGTCCATAATTCGTTTGGAGTAATTAAATTCATTATTTCCGGGTATCAGAAAATGGTGCGGATATGAGCTCTGTCAAGAAATTCTGCCATTTCGGCCAGCTGAATTGGTTCATCTCAGTATAACTCAGAGTAATATTTTTGCATTTCGATTGCCACTTCAGCCGGTGTGTCCACAATAGAATTATCTGATCTTTGCACCTGTGTGCAGGCCACGCTCTGGCGTGGTGCAAAAAATTTTTTGAAGAAGTATGCGGTGCACTTGTCACCTTTAGTGATGCGTGTGGCCCTGTATTGGACACAAAACCGGTGTTTGTGTTGCCTTTCAAGTGCGTTGAGGTGGGCTGCTGCCTCCGCCCACTTCTGGCCCCATGCAGGGCTATATCCTGAGGCTGGAATGTTGGACTCCAAGCGGGCCAATTCCGCCAGCGCACGCGATATAACTGCTGATGTGGCTCGTGAGCGTCTGGATGAGAGATGGCAATAGTGGCGGATGGTGTCTTCTTTGAAAGTTGCCCATGTGGAAATGGGGTCTGCACAAAACGGTGCAACAAACGATTTTGCCAAAGTTGCCTCTTCCACCCACGTGGAAAATCCTGCTGATGCAAGCTCTGGGGGGCAGATTTTGCACCAATGTGGGGCCTTTGCAACTGTGACAGGTAAGTGGTATGTTATTGAGACCAGTCGGTGGTCGGAGAATTCCATTTTCTTTGTTTTGAAGTGGGAGATGTGGGGTTGGAATTTCGCCGCAACTGCGCTAGAATAAGGTCAATGCAATGGGTCATGGACCTTAATTGGCCGTTGTGGACGTGGGGACGCATCATGTTTTTGAGCAGTGGGGCATGTCATGGCAGTGCATCCATTAACCCAAGGGTGGCTTTTAGAATGCATAGTTCTACGTGACCCTGTGGGGCGTGGGGTGAGGGTGGCCACCAGTCTGTTGGTGAGTTTAGCCAACAGTTCATGTCACCAATTAGGAAAGAATTGGGGGGTAGTGGGAGGGATTTGACCAACGAGAAAAATTCCTGACGCTCTTGTGCACCGTTTGGGGCATAAATGTTGACGATTGTGTGTGCAACATCAGCCCATGAGAAGGTGACAACGAGCACTCAGTCATTTAGGAATGTCCTGAAGATGTAAATTTGAAAAAAATTGTTTTTCCAAATTAGCACCTCACAGTGCTTTGACCAAAAGGATAGGGATAGTAGGAGCATTGTTCTCCAAGCTTCCTCAGAACCTCATGGACAGTGGGTTTCCTGGATGGCCAGGATATCCACGGGTAAATTGTTTTGTAAAAAACTCAGTTTCCTAGCCCAGGACGGGGAGGCCTTGAGTCCGGCGATATTCAGCATCCCTAGAGTGAAGGTTTCCCCATCGCACCTTAAGTGCAAGGGGGTGGGCCCCCTGGCCCACCAGCCTCTTCCAGGTCCCCACGGGCTTTCACAGCAGTGCAGGTATTAGCAGCAACGCTATCGGGGTTTTTGTTAATTTTTATGGAAAGAGTTGCATTGGCTTTGGCCTTCACTTTTTGTTTTCCCAACGTCGGACGAATTTTTTTGCGGTGCGGATAAGTTCAGTGCACCGTCGAGTGGGGAAAAAAAATTTTGGTTGGGATAGGTCCCAAGTCAGTTTTGACTGGGGCTTGGGTGCAGCGATTGGGTGAGATCAAATCTCCCATCAGATCCTCAGATTGAGTGGCCCGTTTGGCTTGGGCCTCCCAATCTGATTGGGTGATGGATTCCTGAGTTGTTTCTGCCGCGAAGGTCTCCATGTCCTCCTGGCGTTGTGAGGTGGGATGGTGGTGGTGGCCTTGGCCGCTTCCTTGGCCGCGGTCCTATGGGCCTGCTTAGCCTTCTTCCGCTCCTGTGGGGAGATGGGCTTTACCAATAGGTAGCAGCCTTGTGCTCCCCACGGAAAGCCTCTTTGGTGCTTGCGGTTGGTTTGTAGTGCGCCTCTCCGCTGGCCATGGCCGCTGAGGGGTGCTCTTGGAATGTAACGCCCTCTTTGATGGGGCATGCATGTGCCTTATGGCCAAACGCGTCACAGTGGGTGCAAATGGGGGGCGCGCTGTCCAAGGTTACCTGGAATGGGTGGGTGGTGTGCCCTGCAATATCAATAAAGGTGGAGTGCAGGATCTGGGTTAG
This sequence comes from Massospora cicadina, assembly GCA_022478985.1. Lineage (NCBI taxonomy): Eukaryota > Fungi > Entomophthoromycota > Entomophthoromycetes > Entomophthorales > Entomophthoraceae > Massospora > Massospora cicadina. The sequence continues at coordinate 85,211 of JAKSZP010002800.1, read as the reverse complement.
GTCCTTCGCGATCTCCTCAGTTGGGGTCAGAACTGCGATGGCTTTGCCAGTGCACAGGTGTGGCATCAGCGTGAAACGTTGCATTTCAAAAGATTGTATTTTGCTATATATGGCGAGACCATCTTTCAGGTGTTGCTCCAAAATGTCACGTTTTACCATAGTAGGCAAAAAGTCAAACGTGAGGAAAATTTGGTTTGATTTTGTCCATCTGGTGCATTTAGTTTTGATGACCCATTGCCCTTTGGGGAGGTTGAACACTATGCGCACCGCTGCAGCCTCATCTGCTACTATTTTGCTTTCAAAACCTAGGTCTAGCCAACTGCGCAACATGGAGTGAGGTGCAACGTACACCGCGGTTGGGAAAATTTTGTGTACATCTTCACAAAATTTTTCCCATAGGGCCATTTTTTTAGATATCCAGATATACATGGACTCCGAATTCCACCGACAAAAGTGGCTGGGAATGTGGCGTGTTGATATACTGGTTGCATCGTGCTTGCCACGCGAGTATCTCCGGGGAAATTGTGACTGCCAGTTTTTTTAGATTTTTTTCTATTCCGCCGGATTCTCCGGGGCGTTTTTGAATGTTAGAGGCTGTGGGCCTTCCACCTGCTCCTCTTGCCTTGCTTGCCCAACTGCTCCCAGACATGGGCGCAGACTAATCCCCTCTATGAGATTATCAAACTAGATTTAGTCTTGAATTGAATGGGTTGCAAAAGTGTTTGCAACGAGAAAGAAAAGTTATTGGCAGAATTTTTATTTTATTTATTTGAGGCAAGCCAACCGGGGGATGGACATTACTGAAATAGAGAAAGAAAGTATTGACATGAAACCTGAGCAGGGTCAACTCTGTCATAGAAAGTTTTTTCACCTCTGGATTGGGACTCAGATTTTTCTGGTTACATTGGCGGAATTTTTAATTAAAAGTAAAGCAGATGGAGGCTGTAGGAATCCAGCTGTTTAGATGCTCACTGGTGCTAATGCTGCTGGATCCCACTAAAGTCTTGATAACATTAATAAAGATTTACTAATAAAAAACTTTGGTTTTATGAGCTTTTTTATTTTTAAAATGGGGTAAAAATGAAAAGCAATCCCTTCAATATTCGACTGATCAGTATGTGACTGTTTTGAGGGTCATAGGGAATTCAAGGATAGTTTGGAATAGCTTTGACACTTTATTGAATTAGGGAATATTGTAAACTCCCCTATCATATCATGGGAATTGGAGTTACTCTTTTTGGCAGAACAACAGTTGGGATGGGGTTTTGGGGCAGAATGTACCCATGTGGTAAGGTTTGTTTGTACCTCAACCAATCACCATTAGATAAAAAAATTTCACCTTGGGGGACCTCTGCCACACCTATAAAAGGGGGTCCCCGCGTAGGTGCTTTGAGGGACTTGGTGATGGTGGTGTGAGTACCTTCCACTGGTTGCCCCAAAGTCTGTCATGAGGTCAGATTAATCTGACCATCAATTTTTAATTGGCGCCCATGCAGGTGTTGAACAGGTGTTGCACCAATTAATGGGACTCCACCAAGAATTGGCCAGGGTCTTTTGGTCAATATCTTCAATGGCATCATTTTGTTTTAATTAGAATTGCTCTTAACAACATTGGAAAATTTTAAATGGCCGACATTTCCCCTTTTTGGCTGAATTCAACCTAAAACATTCTTATTTTTCAGCTGTGAGGGCAAATGTCTGACAGAGGCCATAGCAAGCTGTATGAGGTAGTCAAAATTATTATGCATAAAGTGTGGGAAGATAATAGAATGAACTAACAAACATCCCTGAGAAGGGAAGTTGCTTTAAGTACTGGGTGAATCACATATGGGAGGTATCATGGGATTGGAAGTTTGGGTTTTGGCGCTGGGATTTGGTTGACTGGCAGGGAGGGGTGGGGGAAGCTTAAAATCTTGGCAAAAATTGAAAAAAACATTTGCAAAATTTTCCACATTTTTGGTAATAAGCCAAGTTGATGGTGCCAATCTGGGTCCTGATTATCCAAGTCAGCCTGTTTGCATGATTTGGATTTCCCAGATTCATTCTTGGGAGACAGGGGCCGCTGAGCTGAGTTTTTTAGGACCTGGTTCAAACTCTCAATTGGGCTCTTTGCACAATTTGAACTTTTGTATCCATCCTGGAGAGCTGGGACAACTGGTCCAAGTAGTTTGGTGCCTGATTTGATATCCGAGTTGTGCCTCAACCTGATTTCTGGTACTGGCCAGTCCAGACCGGCTCCCCCAGACTAGAATTTGCAGACTGGGCTCTGACGTTAGTGGATGTTATTTCCCCAAAATTTTGGCATAGTTTTCCTGGGGAGTGGGGGTCCCAGGGGCATGCCCATGGCCTCTAGTGTGCTCAATCTCTCTGCAGACCCCCATCTATTAAACTTACCAGGGTTGAGGAGGGGGGAAGGGGTGGGAACAGGTTATCCTTGGGGAAGTGCAGTCACCCAGCGCTCATCTACCACGTATTTCAAGTCACTCAGCTGTGACAGGGGGTCCACATGGCCCAAGGGACCTCTTTTTGTTCAGAAGGAGTGTTGCTCCCTATCCAGTTGCAGAAGCTGGTCTCCAGAACTTACAGTGAAGGCCTACTGATGATGATCAACATCTTATAGGTAATGGGCTTTGGCTTACTTCACCCACCACCGTGTCACTGTATCAGTTTTTATCACCTGTTTGCTGGTGGAACAGATGGCCACCTGAAGCTGTATGACTTTTTTTTGTCCTCAGGCGCAAATCAGGGCTTTTTTCATACCTGGTGCCCAGATTATCTCATGTGCCTCAAGCATGACATTGTCATACACTCCCAACTAACTCCCAAATGGAAATTGTACTATCCTGACTCAGCTACTTCAGCATTCCCCTCTCACAACTCCATCTTACATTATTAGTTTAACTCCACGCACCTCTTACTCAGACCCACAACTTGTAAAATCCCCACAAATCATTACAAGGTTGCCCATGACAACCTCGCCATCTTTGCTGCCATGCCCAAGGGCAAGTTTAACCCTTTCAATGCTAAGTATTCTGTACTTAATTATAATTCAGTATTTGAAGAAACTTACTAATGGTGATAAATCTCAGATGGTGCTGGTTCAGTATGTCATGGCTAAGCCATTTGTTGCACACAATTCTGAGCATGAGGCCGCCCAAATCTGAGAAAACTTTCAGCACATGGCTCTGGATCTCCTCAATAATAAGATCCAGTGCAACATCTTAATTAAACTGAGCTTTCTCAAACCTTGAATGATCATTAATTGATGAACAATCTTGAGTCACAAAATAAAGTGCATTAATTAATCAATATTAAAACATATTACAAATACCTCAACAATTAAGTAGGTCAATCTTTTCAGAAAAGACTAAGACTTTTTTTTTCTTGGACAAGGCTATAGGGGGCTCTCTTGAGATTCTCACTATACAAAGTGAAAGCCTTTTCCTGGGAGTATATTGACATATTCTTATACATGGGACTTGCCCTTTAAGCTACTCAAATGGTCCCATAAGACCTGAATTAAGGTTTAATTCCCCTATCCTCAGTATAGACTTCAACTTGGGGTATCACCTGAATTACTTCAAAATTTAGCTAATAAGTATTTAACTATATTCACAAATATTCTACCTAATTATGAGGCCACATTCACATGAATCAATTAAATTTGGCCCTAGATCCCAATGTCTTCATCAGATTTTCAATCTGGAAGCTAGTAAGTTGTACCTCTAACCTTGGACTAAGGAAGAGCTCTTTTTTGAGGTTAACACTGAGTTAACTTATGCTCTGGAACTATTACCAGAGATCAAGAGGCTCAGTCAACCTTCCAGGTGGGACACAATGATGGACAAACCACTTGGGAATCAAGAATGATTGATGAATTACTCCTTACAATTCACAAATAATCATGATTCCTTTTCACTTTCAACAATACTATAAATAGTACTTTTCTAATTTTACATAAAGTACTTTTTTGATTAAATATATTTTTATCTTATTTTTATCTAAGTTCATATATTATTCTAATGAACAAAGTCTAATCCATTGCTGCATCTTATAAAGAACCTGTCATCTCAGTTGACTGTGATCACTAGGCCACCTGCAATCAGCCACTATGTTGGGATCCTCAGTGCTAGCACTTGCAAGCGCATTAGGCAGAAATCCAACAATAAATTCTGAAATTTAAATCCTTAAATAGATAGTTATTCAGGTTAAATCAATACTGATTCTTTACATATTCAAAATAAAAATAAACTATTTTTTAAGGTATTCAATTTTAAACAGAATCTTCATGTCAAAGTTTAAATTCTTGGTTTTGTGGTTTAAGAGTCAATCTTTATAAACCTGATATATATATTCATATTTTTTGTATTTTTGTAGTTACAATTTAGAAATTAAAAAGATACTAATTAAGAACCTAATTCCAAAAGGCACATATTGACTTAATTATGCATGTTTAGATTATTTAATATGGAAGAAATAACTTTAAATATTATTTCTATATATTGTTAAATTTTTTGTCAACCTTTGGTTTTAAAATTAAATCTAAAATAACCTTGCATATTTGATTTTTCAACACCTCAAGGTGCAGATATAAACCAAATATCAGAAATATAAGTTCCTCGGTTTAATAAAATTTTTAATGTATAGCTTTAAATTTATTAAAATGGAACTTTATTTATGTAAAATTTAACCAACTTTTTTACTTATAAAAAATTCTAAAAGTAAATGTTCTTTAACAGAGCTACAAGTATTTTCTATAATTCATGCAAATTCCAAATTTATAGCTTTTGCGGTTTATGAAAGACCTTTTTAAAAGTCACTTTACATATCATGAATATAAAAAGATTAAAATATTAAAAAATTTATAAATATCTAAAATTTTACTCCCCTGCAGGGAATCGAACCCTGGCCGCCACGGTGAGAGCGTGGAATCCTAGCCACTGGACCACAAGGGATTTAATCTAAATTTTTATAAGCTTAGACAAAGTTGAATAATAGTTTTCTTGCTTAATCAGTGTATTTAGGGGTGGTTAGCCTGGCAGCGATTTATTAAGGCTACCTACTTAATTAGGAAAAAATGATAAATAGTAAGAGGGGGCAGAAATGTGAGCTTTGGACAAAAATAAAAAGACCAAGAGGAGGTCACTAATTGGCAAGCATCATTGACTAATACTGATTGGTGACCATCATTGTTAGCCATAGTTCTAGCATTGATGGGCATATGAGCCTTTGTATGTTGGAATGGGAAGTCACCCCATAATGCATGACAATCAATATGGCAGGAAAAGTAAGGCGTGTAGCTTTATAGCATCCCAAAATCAGGCACAGAACCTTAAAAACCCATGCAAGCTGACTTGATAATGTTCAGATCATCTTCAAAGCCAGACTTTTGTAGGAGGGGTGTCAGATATCCTGATATCAGACATGATGGGAAAATAATGACCCTTTGACTCCCTCAGCTAAAAAACACCTAGAACTGAGAAGGGGTATAAAGAATTATTCCAATAAAATACCCCATGAAGTTAACAGTTAGTAAGCCTCAATTCAACTTTAGGAAAAGCCTGACAAACGAAATCAAGCCCAAGATACCCTAAGATGGAGTCCCACATCATCTAATAGATCATCAGAGTTCAGGTGAAAATAACTTAATGTGGCACTCAAGGCCTTCAATTAAGATGAACTAAAAAAGGGACAAGAGTCAAGAATCTTCTAGGTGATCACCCTAAGTGACCCTCAGTCACATCTAACTTGGAAAATCAACTCACAAATTTTCCCTATCAAAATTATGAAATAAAGCATTATACCAACCAGTATACATCACCTGACTAAAATCCTCCTTTAAAGATATCACTTTATTTTTTTTAGTACTAGATGGTCCCAAATGATATCACTTTATTAATATTATTAATCATTTTCCTTTTTAGGGCTTATATTGTTGGTTGCAACATATAAAAACAGATATTTTATGATATTATAAAGTTATGTCATTATTTATATATCTCATTTTGGTACTTAACTTAAATAAGTCTATTTTGCCATGTTTACCATAGGACTGATACTCTAGCTGACAGAAACTAAGTGGTAACTTGGCACTCTTTAAAAATACTTGTCAGCAACTCAGTTAGACTCAAGTATTGACTGTTGAGCTTCTTGGGCACATCACCATCGAGCTTAAAAACAGAAGCCATACAATGTGTGTTTGTTGCTCAATTGCTTGACATTGATCATTATATTTATAACCTAAATATATTGATAGAGATAAAGGCTCAGAGCTGGATTAGGGAGTTTTAATTGATTTTTGCAAAGAAAAGTTCATGTGAGGGTTGCAACTCTGATAATGATTGCTCACCAGAAAGGGGAAGTTGCATCATGGACCAGTAGTTATAAAAGATGGTGTACTTAAAGTAGTGGTGGCTGATATCAGATTTCAGTTTAGCGCAGACATTATAGTCATTGTGTGGTTAGCCCAGCCTAAAATGCTTGCTGGATGTAATTGCATGGTGGATGATATTCCAGGTGATGGTTTTCTGATTGGAGGAGACTAATTAGTGATTTAGGCTTGATATAAACTCCCTATGGTTGTAGTTAGTATTGTGCCACTCCTCCTCCCAGTTGTTAAGAAATTGGGGATTAGTAGGTTAGGTTAGAGCAGCTTTTAGGAGTATCTTCCTGTATTTGGCTGGATATATTGATAAAAAATTTTTATTGCCTTGCTGGCATATTTGTTGCTGATTTGATTGTGTTCCTCCCAGGATTTGGATGAGCTCAACGCAGAATTGTAGGATTCAGTATCCTGTCAAAATTGGTCAGTGCCATGCACTGGAATTTAAAAACCAACCACCTAGCCACACACCCAGTTGCACAGCCACTAGTAGTAGGGGCTACTTGGCTGATAGTGTAGCTTTAGTGGTTTGCTATCCACTCTTTTAAGGTGTGTGATGAGATTGGTATTTGGAGACCTTGGGTAAGGACCAGTTGACGCCCCACATGAGGGCTGTACAGCGCATGTGCATTTGCACCATGCAGAGGAAGGACTTGTCCATATCCTCTAGGCGTGGTTTCAAAATTAATAAGGCCCATGCCCCTCTGCATTTCATCTTAAAGAGATTATTGAGGGTGTTCAACGCCACTTTTGACTTGTACCATTGAAAGTTTTGGAGCAGCAACCTTATATTGTGCAAGTTCAGGCTCATTGAAAGTATGTGGGTGATGTACCAGGGCTTGGACAAAATGAAGCTATTGATTTATTGAACTTTGCCTAGATACAAAGGTGCATATATTTCCAGTAGGCATATAAGATGACATATTTTAAAGCATCACTTGTTCATTTTTTGACCACTGGAACTTTTTCATTGAGTAATTTCAAGATAGTGGAACGTCTGGTTAGGGAAGATTGAGGTGAGATCAGAGGGGGCTGAAACCTGGACTACCAATCTTTACTATGGCGGTCTTGTCAATATTATTTTTTTGCATTTGACGGCAACTGATAAAGGGCAAGTAGCTCTTTGACTTAAATGTCATTTATTCTATTAATTTCCACAACTGTGTTGTCTGTGAAGGCCCGAATTTTCTTATGCCTTTGGTTGGTGTAGGATAAGCCCTGGAGTTTTTCATCTGACGCCACCAAGAGAAAGTTAGCAGCAAAGTTGAAAAGGATCAGTGACATGGGATCACCTCGGTGGAAGCCCTGATTTATCAAGATGGCATCTGAGAGATCATCAACAACAATTACCCTAGTCATAAGGGTGGAATAAAGGGTTGATATCCAGGGAAGGTAAGCATCATGGATTATGATTGATCATATTGCTGCATGCAGGAAGGGCAATGCTAAACAATTATAGCCTTTTTCAAGTCAAGAATATGAGGTAGCCATACTCATATCCTCGCATGTTCTGCAGCATGTTCTGATCAAGATAATGCTATCCCAGATGGCGTGACCCTGAAACCTGTGCTGGGCAATATGGAGGGAATGTGGCATCATGTTATCAACCAGTTTAAAAAATGATGTACATTAAAAGCCTATAATCAGCTATGGACAGGGAAATTTAATGACAAGTCTAAAATTTTGTTGAAGCCTCTGCTTATACAGAAGCACGATCCAAGTCTCCTGACCCATAGGATTTTGGTGTCCATTTTGGAGGCAGCAGTTAAACATGAATTTGAGTTCTAGCACGATGCAATCATGAATTGTGTTGTACATTTCCACACACATGTTGTTGGAGCCTAGTGCCTTCCCCTTTAACAACTCCTTGAGTGCTCACTTTACTTTGTTGATGGAAATTTTGGCAGTCAGTTTGCATTAGCTTTCATCCAAGCATGTCACTAGTGCTGCCATGGCAAGGTCATTAGAGGGTTCAGTCACCGATCTTCTTGTTCCATGGTACAGAAAAGATTGTAATAAAATATTTTAATTTCATGCTTGATGGTCATAAGATCAGATGACACTTCACCCATCAGGGTTTCAAGCTATTGTACCTTAGCCCAGGATCAGGTTCCTAGAGGCTTATCAAGCCCTCTTTGTTTATCATCCCTGCGAGGCTTTTATGACAGTAGGTGGCATTTAGGCATCTCCTTTTTCCTGCTTATTCAGTATTGTCAGTAGTGCTTGTGTGTCTATAAATATATTATCCATCTATCTTTGCTGTACCGCTGTGAGAGCTTCAGTGTAGCCAAAAAACCTTCGGCTGTTTCATGGTGGCAGTTAACTTGTAGGTGTTAGCTTTTTTTGTACTTAGCACTGTTGTTTTTGAGCTTGTCCTTAGTCTTGGTTCAGCGTTCCAGGTATACTTCCCAGATTGATGACCTGATTAAGTGATTAGGTGATCAAATCTGTCTTTAACAGTCCAATGTCATTCATTGTCTCAGTGTAGATGGCAAGATCTGACACTCACGGAGCTTTGGGAGTTCAATTAAATCAATGGGAAAATGGATAATCATAAGATCACGTTTGGAGGTATTACTGACATTGCTGTTGGAGGTCAGCAGTTTGATGTCAGACAACACTAGCACATAATCAAGTTGGGACCCAAGCTTTGGCTTTACGCTAGAGTTATAAGTCCACCATGTAAGATATGTGGGGCTTTCATCCTCTTCAGCTAACAATATGTATATTCCCAATGACATTGGGTATTCTGAAAACCATCAGCCTTGAGGTTGGGGTGCTCAATTGTCATGAACGTATCCCAGCTCACATTCATCCAACAGTTAAAGTCTTCAGCTATAATGAGGCTTTAGAGATTGGTAACTTTAACAATTAGTCCAAATTTTGCAGTTTTTGTGGGGCTTTAGCCTAGTATTAATGGCGATTATTAAGGCTTCTTGTCAGACATTATCCTTCTCAACTTTTGAAAAAGAATGTTGGAGGTAAAAATGCCCCTGAATCCACTACTATGATTGGCTAATTACATGTCCAATCTTCTAACAATACTATGGTTAATGAGGATATGAGTACCATCAGCCTAAAGACCTTGGCAGATTCTCAGTGGAACCCTACCCATTAGAAACATGTTTTATAATCAAAATCAGCTTATTAAGGTAAAAACTGATAGTTGGATTGCTCTGACTCCTCGGCCAAATTTGGGGCGTCCATCACATGGTTCCCCCTCAGCTGCGTCTCATTCCATACCACTTCCTAAGCGGGGACCCCCCCCCCCCCCCTTTATGCATGGCAGAGGTCCCCCAAGGTGTGAAGATTTTACCTGCTGGTGATTGGGTGCAATTTATCAAATCATTACCACATGGGTTTGTTCTGCCTCAGAATATTTTCCCTCGTTCTGATAGGCTGAATCTTATCTTTCCTAATTTGGATGACTAAGCTTTTTGATACTATAGCCCCAAATTCCCATGGCTCCGATATTCAAACTAGTTTATATATGAAATACTAGTATCAAATAGAGAGCTTTTTCTGGCTTGCCCCGCACAAATAAAAAAAATAAAAAACATTAAAAAAGCGTTTATTATTACTTTTATTAAAAGCAAGTTTCATATGTTGAGAAATATTTGTGGCATCCATTGGCGGATCCCATACTTCTGTTAGAAATTCACCTGCAATGACCAATTCTAATCAGGATTGAGGTTTGGCGTATTGGTCTAAAAAGATTATAAAAATCTGTCAGATGTATCAAATTCTTTTTAGACTGATGATCAACCCTTCAGAGTTATCAGTCTCATCTTCCTGAAGGGGCTAAGCCTTCCAAGGAGGTTAAGCATTCTGAAAGGGTTGAGCCCACAATGTGAAGGTTGATTTCATATAACAAAAAGCTGTATCAGATTGAACAACCAGCCATATCAGTCCTCTAACAGAAAAGAATTACCCCAATTGAAGCATGAAGATCCTTACAAAGATCTAATTAATCCTCCCCTATAAATATCTCTAAAATTTCATTAATATAACTCCACATTTTTGTCTTGTATAGTTGCCTTTTGCTCAATTAAAATTAAATATCATTATTCCGATTGGAATTCTTTATTGCAACAAAAATAATAACTTTGGTGCCTTATTTCAACTCTCACTGGAGCCACAGGACTAATAATTTCATAGCCATTGTAGCGCCTGAGTATTAAAATCTCTCGTGAATTCCAATACTGGTGCTCCATGCCAGGTCAGCTTCTGAGGCTACCTGGTGAAACCTAATTCCACAATGATGAATAAATCTAGTGAAGAAAGTCCATTTCATAAGAACTAATGAGTATCACGCAATGGGTATATACAAACAGGAAGGAGAGGTTTTCTGCTAATATCATTAATCTTCATTTTTAAGCGACTATGGAATTAAACATTGAAAGCCCTGACCAAATTGATTATCAGCTTAAACCTTTAGATGTAGAAGAAACAGTTATAGGCTTAATAAGAGGGGCTATACATCCTAGAGCGCATCCTAATCAAAACGAGCATCTAAGGTTTCTTCTAACATGATGGAATTATATAACTAAGCTTTCTTACAACATACTGAAGTTGGGTTAACTAGAATGGAGCAGTATCTCAGGCAGTACGTGCATCCCGTTATTCATCATCTATTATAAATACTTGGGGCTACATCATCTTGAGATTCTAAGGCCAGTTGACTATGGCACAACAGTTTTATTCTCAGCTATCCTAATTCTATGAAACCTCTTCTAACTTTAGTTATGATAATCGGGAAGCCATAGTTGACATTTGAAGAGAAATCAATGAATCACATAACCAACTTGTTTGAATTTATACTGGAGTTGTTAGTTATTTAAGTCAAAAAGTATCTCAACAGGTTATTGAAGTTAATAAACCAATCCAACATCAATTAACTACCTTTGAAGAGGAATTTACTATTCAACTAAATCTGTTACAAACCTAAATGAAGAACGTTTTGTTGAATTAGACAGGTTACTTCAACAACTCATCCAAATTGTAAGTAATATTTGAGAAGGTAGACCCAATCCTATTGGTCCTCTGGGACCTCTGGGGCCACCTAGTTCTCCCTCTGTGGTACTGGGGCCTACTGGTGAGTGAGGTCCTCAGGGGCCTGTGGGCCAACAGGGTCCCCATGGGCCTGTAGGACGTGAGGTTCTTAAGGGCCCCCAGGACCCTCAGGTACCCTTGGCCTTACGCTTTCATTTCCTAACTCTGAAGCTATGAATCAATTATTTTGAGAGTTCAAGTTTTAGAAAAACAAATATGAGCTATAGCTTGAGGATGTTTTTTATCTTTGATAGGCCACTTAACTAGCCCGGATTATTTGTTAACCAATTTATTGGATGGTGTTGACAATGCTCATCGCCTAAACAATGCTAATCAATCTATTCAATAAGCTCAGTTTGCAATGTTATCCACCTACATTGACCATTTAACCGCTAAGTATGGAGTGATTAAAAATAAGCAAGAAGAGATGCTCACTGAATTTTCTACTTTAACCAAATTTCATCATTTGACCACACTAGTCAATGGGTCTAAAATAAATGATCTTAACAATTTATGTCACCAAGTTGACCAATTTTCTACTCAAGTCCATACCCCAAAGTCTAAATCCCCAAAGCTGATCCAGTCTTGGTATTGTGTGTTCAGTATTAAGCAATGAACCCATTTTTTTTTCAAACCAACATTTAAAGATAGATATGATCCAGGTGAATGTAGTATCCACTCTTTTTTATTTGTTTATGAGTGAGCGATAAACAGAGAGACTGACCAACAAAAAGTTCAGCGTATTACTTCTTGTTTAAGTTGATTCACTTAAGAAATCATGGTCCCTCACCTTAAGGTTTGTCAGACGTGGGTTCAATTGAAAACTTCCCTTATTAAGGAATTTGGAAGTTACAAATTCTGTCTAATCAAAAGCAATCCTTTTATGAGCATCCAAGTTAAGCAAGGAGAATCAATTTAAGAATTTGCTAAGCAATTTTATCATGATTCTCAGACTCTCACTACTTGTGACCATATTACTTTAGATGATGCCTTTTTAATTGTGATGAATGCGTTTGCTTCTCATGCTCAATTGTTAATTCATTTAAAAACTCTTAAGGGTAATTTTCAATCCATGCTTGACATAAAAAAGGCGTTAATGGAGATTCCAAATGGTATGGTGCTTCCATCTTCTGCTCATACTCATCGCTCCTATGTCCATGCAGTACCTCCTAGACCCATGCTTAAACCTAATAATGATCCTTGCAATTACTGCAAACTATTTGGTCATATGGAACAACAATGTTGGAAGAGGCAAGCTGAAAAGTCAGAAAAGAGAAGTCAGCATATTGCAAGAGGCTCCCTGTGCTGACATACCTCCTGTGCCTCAATGTCAGACTTCTAATACCTTTAAAGATTGTTATGTGATATCTGCTCCAGGTGAACCTGAAATCCCTGATGATTTAGTTAACAAAGATACCATTTCTTCTTATGTTTTAACTTCATCTTCTAAAATCAATTTAAACTGTAAGACAAATACAAGTCCATTGTATAGAAAATAGTAGTTTCAATGTAAATGCTAAAAATCAGCCAAAAGACCCTGGTCAATTCCCAGTGGACCCTTTAAATCAAGATAACACTACTATTATCACTTGGGCAAATAACACATGTTTGGGTAGTCAGATTGCTCCAAATCATTGGACAAACCTGGGGATCTCTTCTGAGGTCCCTCCCCTTCATACTATACAGGTAATACAACCAACACCGCGGAAACCACCCTCTTTTATAGGGTTAGAGGGGGCCTCTACAGGTGAAAATTTTTTCTCTTTAAATAATGGGTACAATACATAAAACCTTACCTCATGGATTGATACTACCTACCAACAATTGACCATTATACAAATGCGAGGCAAGTCTCAACCAATCCAATAGGTCAAGTCTTAATACTTCCTAATTTAAATTTTACTAAGAAATCTGAACTTTAAGCCTTGACAACTTAAATACCCATTACCAACTTATAAAAGGGGTTTATTTATTACTCCCCATAACCTCTAATGAAACTATAAAAAACACAACTCTCTATTTTTTAGCGTTTATCTATCTTTTTATATTATCAGTGGTTTAAATCCCTATTTGTTGATATTTTTAGGCCCTAAACATACCAAAGAGCTTAAAAAACCCTAAAAATCCAACATGACCTATTTGTCCTTTGGTATTTTCAATCCCACATTTTGGTACTGATGTGACTCAAGTGGAGGTTATGGTACACAAAGTAAAAGTGTCAGCCATCATTAAAATGGGATCTCCCATAAATGTGATCTCATCCCAGCTTATAAAAAACAAAGTTGCAGGGATTTAAACCACTCTCAAAAACTATGGAACTGCTGGTCCCTAATATACTAAATCCATAGGAGATTATTATTCTCTTCCAATGCACTTCAAAAAATTGATTATATCAGCCTCGTTAGTAGGGTTGGACAATAATTGCTATGACTTGCTTTTGGGAACCAAATTTTATATCGATTTTGATGCAATAACTAGTCATAAGGACAATTATCTTTCTTTAATTGTATACCAAGTACCTTTAATTTTAAATGATGTCCTAAATGATAAGGGCAAACTTAAACAACGTATTTGTCTATTGGAATATCCTAACTCCCTCTTTTATCTTGAATACAAATATTGGGGCCTAAAATATCTTCCACCTCCATCATTTTGTGCCTCTAAAGGAATGCCTTTATATTCAATCAACTCAATTACAATTCCTCATAAATCTCAAGTTATAATTGATACTAGAGTGCAAGTATTAATGCTGACTAATTTTTTATTAAATATCTTAGGTAACCTCAATCCCTCCCATCTGGAGGTCTTAACCTTCCCAGTATCCTTGATCCCGCATATAATGGAACTGTTCTAGTTTTATTAGCTAATCTTACCACTTGACCTAAGAAGTTAAATTGGAATAACCCTATTGCTTATGTACAGACTACTCCTGTAATTGAAATATCATCTGTCTCTGGATATGGGGAGCTACATGATTTTGGGTTTGATGACCCCTCTATCATTGCTAGAGTTGAAGTTGAATATGGAGATTCACTTACTCCAGAACAACAAGCAGCTGAGGATTTAATTGAAGAGTATGCGGATATATTTGCAGATGGTTTCAGAGATTTTTGGGTTAATGAAAAATTTGCAGCATCAGGTAAAAATGGGGGATACTCCCCCTATCTGAGCCTGGCCTTGTCAAAAGTCTAAAGTCAATGAGACTCAAGTTGCAGTAGAATTAAAACAACTCCTTGAAGATGGGCTATTTGCGCCTTCTCAAAGTCCATAGTCTCTCCCTCTACTGTTTATCTGAAAAAAGGATGGAGGTCACAGAGTGGTTATGGATTATCATCATCTTAATGCTGTTACCCAAAAAGTTCATATCTATTACCTTGCATCAATAACTTGCTAAGATTACTGTCTGAATCACAGTTCTTTTTGGCCATGGACCGTGCTAGTAGTTACTGTGAAATTGAACTGTCACCTGAGAAATCAACAAAAATGAGCTTTAATTTCTAGTGAGGGGTTATTTGAACCTACTCAAATGCCGCAGGGCTTTATAATGCCCCTGCTACCTTTCAAAGGGCCATGGATGGCTTATTTGCTCATCTGAAACTTTCCTGAATTTTAGTTTATTTATACAATGTTACTTTGAATTTATTGTGGGGAAGGCCGACCATGGGACGGACACTTCCGAATATGAATCAGATGAGACAAAACTTAGTACCAGGGGAGGCACCCCAGAGAAGCGATGCTATCTCTTGTTGCCAGCGGGAACGCCACTTATGGGAAGGGGGAGGGAACTTGTGTAGGGGACGTAGCCACTATTGAGCACGTGTGGAGGAAGGGGTCTGATTTGATGAACCAGACTGGGAACCAGGAGGAGACCAGCTGTTGGTGACGCGGTGGGAGATATCCAAACATCCACGCTTGAAAGTGATCCACCAAATGAGACCGGAATCTGTGGACAGCTTCAGGGAGGTTGGGGATGGATCCAGCGATGGCATCCAAGACAATCGTGTGGATAGTCCACATGGCAATTGCAACCACCAGAGCACGGAGGGAGGGTGGGAGGGGGAGGCCATTGATGAAGCAAACATATCTCTTGACAGACTGAAGGGATGTGTTTGATCCTGGCCTAGCAGACGTTGGACTTCGCGCCATATTACTTTAGAGGTGGGGCACTTCTCCAGGCGGTGAAACAGCGTTCCATACTGGCCACACACGACACAGGATGAGTGTAAAGCATTAGAGCGCTCAGCTGTACGATACACCTGCCTCAGGCAGCGCCACATGGGAGCGGACTTGAGGCTGCAACAGAGGATGGTGTGCGTATTTCCAGATAGTCTTTTGGGTCTCAGTGGAATAAGAGATGTCCATCATGTCCAGGTAGTCCACCCTGGATAGGACTTGGGGTCGAATGGGGATCACGCCATCATGGATGGGTAGCCCCTGTACCTCTTGTGTGAACTGAGGAGAGGGGCGGCCTCTTTGGGTTGTATGTCCACTAATACGAATTCTCCACTCTGCGCTTCGCATGGAGAGTAGGATTCGTTTGTAGTGGTTTTGGTCCCGTGAGGACCTGTGGCTGATGTGTGTGATGCGAGGTATTTCATAAGGGAGTGGGGGTTTGATGGATTGTTGAGGCCCAAGGCTCGGGGAAGTTGGAGCAGGCCGCACGGGACCAGTGTTGGGATGGGAGTGTAGGAGCAGTGACGGCCGCAATCCAGGTGCCTAGGATCTTGGCGGCATGGGCTTTGAAGTCAAGTAGGCCCATGCCACCATGATGATGAGGGCCAAACATGACCTCTAGCCGTACTGGTGGAGGGCGGCCTGACTAAAGCCAACCTTGTAGCAAAGCATACAGGGATTTGAAGAAGCTTGGGGAGAAGGGGATGGCGTGGGCTCTGAACCAGACTTTGGATAGGAGCATAGAGTTGGCAAGAACAACCCTGCCAGTGAGGGTAGTAGGGTGGGCTCTGAGAGAGGCGATTCACTTCGTCACGTTTTCCAGTATACAGCACTCCATTACTGCTGACGCGTATCCGCCTGCCTCCATCCACACGCCCAGATGGCGTACTGGTCCTATGGTAGGACGTGGCGCAAAGGGGAGCACCAGTGGGGTGGTGTGTGTTGAGTAGTAGGGCGAGGACATGGGTGAGCAGATAATCAGGTTGTGAACTAATTGCTGGGGTCCAGCAGTTCTGAAACTGACCAAGGAGGATGATTTCAGTTTTGGAAGTGCTCAGTGCCGCGTTGCTTACCCAGGAATACTCCTGGATGAGAGCTTCAAGCGCGCATGCATCTTGATTATTAGACACCCCAACCACACAATCATCTGCAAACGCCATTATCTTGACTGGGGCTTGGCCTGGCACATGGACCCCAGTGAGTTGGGCATTCACATTTCGCAGTAGTATCAAAGCTGAAGTTGTATAAGAGTGGGCTCAGGGGTTCCCCTTGTCACAAGCCCCTTTGAGGGTGGACTACTTCCATTAGGAAGCCAGGGCCATGCACTGCCATTGTCACAGATTCCGTGAGCAGCATTACCCAGTTTATGAAGCGGGGGGGGTAGGCGAAATTGTTGGAGGCAGGCCCTAAGGTATTCCCAGTTTACTCTATAATAGGCCTTTTGTTGGTCCAAGAATACAAGTGCCCCAGAGGCTGTGGACTGACACACATTAGCCACAGAGTGCACATTATCCCAAATCGACCTTCTGGGGATGAAACTGAATTGTTTTGGGGAGATGGTTGCAGATGCTACAATCCCTAAACGGTTAGCCATGATTTTGGCTAAAATTTTGGTGTCTGTGTTTGTTAGGGAAATGGGGCGCCAGTTGGCTAAGTCTAGCCTATCCCCTTTCTTGAAGAGTGTGACTGTAAAGGCCTCATGTCCTCCTGGTAGGAGGCGCGTTTACAACAGGCTTTGGTTGAGTGAGGCTAGCAGCAATGGGGATATAATTTAAGATATTTTTTGTAAAACTCATATGGAATGCCATCTGGGCCTGGGCATTTTCGGTTTGGCGCACCACAAATGGTAGTCCATAATTCATTTGGAGTAATTAAACTCATTATTTCTGGTATCAGAAAATGGTGCGGATATGAGCTCGGTCGAGAAATTCTGCCATTTCAGCCAGCTGAATTGGTTCAGCTCGGTATAACTCAGAGTAATATCTTTGCATTTCGATTGCCACTTCAGCCAGTGTGTCCACAATAGAATTATCCGATCTTCACACCTGTGTGCAGGCCACGCTTTGGCGTGGTGCAAATTTTTTTTGAAGAAGTATGCGGTGCAATTGTCGCCTTTAGTGATGCATGTGGCCCTGTATTGGACACAAACCCAATGTTTGTGTTGCCTTTCAAGTGCGTTGAGGTGGGCGGCTGCCTCCGCCCACTTCTGGCCCCATGCAGGGCTATATCCTGAGGCTAGAATGTTGGACTCCAAGTGGGCCAATTCCACCAGTGTGCACGATATAACCGCCGATGTGGCTCGTGAGCATCTGGATGAGAGATGGCGATAGTGGCGGATGGTGTCTTCTTTGAAAGTTGCCCATGTGGAAATGGGGTCCGCGCAAAATGGTGCAACAAACGATTTTGCCAAAGTTGCCTCTTCCACCCACATGGAAAATCCTGGCGACGCGAGCTCTGGGGGGCGGATTTTGCACCAATGTGGGGCCTTTGCAACTGTGATGGGTAAGTGGTATGTTATCGAGACCAGTCGGTGGTTGGAGAATTCTATTTTCATTGTTTTGAAGTGGGAGATGTGGGTTTGGAATTTCGCCGGTGCTAGAATAAGGTTGATGCGGGTCATGGACCTTAATTGGCCGTTGTGGACGTGGGGACGCATCATGTTTTTGAGCAGGTGGGCATGTCATGGCAGCGCATCCATTAACCCAAGGGTGGCTTTTAGAATGCGTAGTTCTATGTGACCCTGTGGGGCGTGGGGTGAGGATGGTCACTGGTCCGTTGGTGAGGTTAGCCAACAGTTCATGTCGCCAATTAGGAAAGAATCAGGGGGTAGCGGGAGGGATTTGACTGACAAGAAAAATTCCTGACGCTCATGTGCACCGTTTGGGGAGTACATGTTGACAATTGTGTGTGCAACATCGGCCCATGAGAAGGTGACAACGAGCACTTAGCCATTTAGGAATGTTTCTGAAGATGTAAACTTGAAAAATTGTTTTTCCAAATTAGCACCCCACAGTGCTTTGACCAAAAGGATATGGATGGTAGGAGCATTGTTTTCCAAGCTTCCTCAGAACCTCGTGGATAGTGGGACTCCTGGATGGCCAGGATATCCACGGGTAAATTGTTTTGTAAAAAACTCAGTTTCCTAGCCTGGGACAGGGAGGCCTTGAGTCCGGCGATATTCAGCATCCCTAGAGTGAAGGTTTCCCCATCGTACCTTAGGTGCGAGGGGTGGGCCCCAGGCCCACCAGCCTCTTCCAGGTCCCCATGGGCTTTCACAGCAGCGTGGGTATTAGCAGCAACGCTATCAGGGTTTTTGTTAATTTTTGTGGAAAGAGTCGCGTTGGCTTTGGCCTTTGCTTTTTGTTTTCCCAACGTCGGACGAATTTTTGCGGTGCGGATAAGTTCGGTGCACCGTCAAGTGGGGCAAAAAATTTTTTTTCAGTTGGGATAGGTCCCAAGTCAGTTTTGACCGGGGCTTGGGTGCAGCAATTGGGTGAGATCAAATCTCCCATCGGATCCTCAGATTGAGTGGCCCATTCAGCATGGGCCTCCCAATCTGATTGGGTGATGGATTCCTGAGTTGCTTCTGCCGTGAAGGTCTCCATGTCCTCCTGGCGTTGTGAGTGTGGGATGGTGGTGGTGGCCTTGGCCGCTTCCTTGGCCGCGGTCCTATGGGCCTGCTTGGCCTTCTTCCGCTCCTGTGGGGAGATGGGCTTTACCAATAGGTAGCAGCCTTGTGCTCCCCATGGGAAAGCCTCCTTGGTGCTTGCAGTTGGTTTGTAGTGCGCCTCTCCACTGGCCATGGCCGCCTATGGGTGCTCTTGGAATGTGACGCCCTCTTTGATGGGGCTTGCGTGCGCCTTATGGCCAAACGCGTTGCAGTGGGTGCAAATGGGGGGCGCGCTGTCCATGGTCACCCAGAATGGGTGGGTGGTATGCCCTGCAATATCAATAAATTTGGAGTGTGGGATCTGGGTTATCCTTCACGATCTCCTCAGTTGGGGTCAGGACTGCGATGGCTTTGCCAGTGCACAGGTGTGGCATCAGCATGAAGCATTGCATTTCAAAAGGTTGAATTTCGCCATATATGGCGAGACCATCTTTCAGGTGTTGCTCCAAAATGTCACGTTTTACCGTAGTAGGCAAAAAGTCAAACATGAGGAAAATTTGGTTTGATTTTGTCCATCTGGTGCATTTAGTTTCGACAACCCATTGCCCTTTGGGGAGGTCAACCACTATGTGCACCGCTGCAGCCTCATCTGCTGCTATTTTGCTTTCAAAACCTAGGTCCAGCCAACCATGCGACATGGAGTGAGGTGCAACGTACACCGCGGTCAGGAAAATTTTGTGTACATCTTCACAAACATTTCCCATAGGGACATTTTTGGATGTCCAGATACACATGGACTCCAAATTCCACCGACAAAAGTGGCTGGGAATGTGGCGTGTCGATGTACTGGTTGCATCATGCTTGTCACGCGAGTATCTCTGGGGAAATTGTGACCACTAGTTTTTTTTAGATTTTTTTCTATTTCGCTGGATTCTCTGGGGCGTTTTCAAACGTTAGAGGCCGTGGGCCTTCCGCCTGCTCCTCTTGCCTTGCTTGCCCAACTGCTCCCAGACATGGGCGCAGACTAATACCCTCTATGAGATTATCAAACTAGATTTAGTCTTGTTCTGAATGGGTTGCAAAAGTGTTTGCAATGAGAAAGAAAAGTTTATTTATACAATGTTACTGTTTTTATAAAGTTTTATGAGCATTTAGCCCATTTAAAAGAAGTATTTGGTCAAATTCACTAAGCTTCTCTTTAGGGTAAAACCATGTAAGTATGATTTTTAAAAACCTAGATGGAATTCTTTGAGTTTTAGTGTGCCTGTTAAAGCATGCAGTGCATGAAACTTTGTAGGATAAACCTGGGGTACTGCTTATGCCATACTGGGGCTGCGATGGAATTCTTAGATCATAAGGTTAACCACAATGGGATTTTACCTTTGTCTAATAATATTTAAGCCATTATGGACATTCCTGTTCTTAAGAGCTTGAATAATAATCAAGTGTTTTAAGGATGGTTGGTTATTACTGAAAATTCATTCCCCATTTTGCTGAAATTGCAGAACACTTATTTTAATTACTACATAAGGAAGTGTCAAAATTCTGATATGACTAGATAATAAGCTCTAAGTTATTATGGTATAATGGGTGGAATCCGCCAAGTCTGATATGAGTTATGATTATTTGAGCGCCTTAGGATGAGGTAATATTGTGTTGGAAAAGTATATTAGATCGCCTCCAAATTGGGCAATATGGTGATGTTGATGAACGATGAATAATGAGATGTCAACATATGACAAATAGCTCAGGTTGGGACCATCTAGTACTAAAAAACATATGACAAATAGTGAGTGGATTGCCTCTAATTAGGGTGATCGTGAAGTTAATACATAGTAATCTCTGTCAGAATCAATGAGAATGCGGCGAAATTAATTACTAAGCATAGTTATAAATATTGACCAAAGTTGCTGAGATATCAGCGAAATGAGTAGATTGGAGGAGGAGTATTGATAATTTAGATCAAGAAGAACAGCAAGGATCTACTGTATTTATTATAATTAAATAAAAAAGGTGTCATCAGAGCAATTGCTCTATTTTTATTAGAAGTTTATTACCTTGTTTTGAGAATGACAATTGTCATATTGTCAGTCCTATTGCTTAGTGGGCTGAACCCTGCGCAAATCCCCTTCAGTGTATCTCAGAGATACTGCAAATTTTATAACAGTGGCGCCCACTACAGTGGATCCATTGATAAACCAAAAATGATAAAATTTCTCAGTCTCTGGCCAGGTTGCATCAGGCTTGCTTTGACAAGGGACATTTCCAAATGCTGCACCAGTTGAATATGAGGAACTCAAGCTTGCCTAGGATGTTGTGCTTATATTGGAAGGAGGAGCTTCTACAGGAGGGATGAATTGATACGCTGACTCCATTTTTTGTAATGGGATTATTCATGGGTTCTTTAAGCAATTCAAGTTTTTAATGGAAGAAGCCTCTGACCAATGGAAAGCAAAACTGTTAATATCCACCTTAGATGTTGGAAGTGCTGACCAAGTCACTTGTTAGCTTCCAAACAGTTCCATTTTATACTAAGTAATAAAGGGTACTGTGTTGCGTTATTTAGGGGTACCACCAAGATGTCAGCAGAAGGCTAAATTCTTGACCATCAGGTTTCAGCATAATGAGACCCTCACTGCGTTTGCTGATCAATTTATGGTAAAAGCCCATATTTTTATTGTGCAGGGATTTTATCCAAATCCGATGTGTGCATTGCATTAACTTCCACCATGAATCCATACTGCGAGCTGTACAACATCATGGCCCTGACGTTGGATGACAAAGTATCTTTGCTCAAACTTGTTCAGTTTTTAGGCCATCTATCCATAAACTTCCCTTCACCCAATACAAAGTGGAACCCTTCCACTACCATTGCTGGACCATTTTATATGAGGATATTCGCCTGTATGGTTCAAAACCACCACATTACCCCCAGCAGTTAAATGGCCACCTACTACCTGCTTATCATTCATGTCCTAACTATCACCTTGAGCCTAATTAGGCTGAGCATCAGAAGTCATTCTAATGACATGGCCCTGTTTACGCTGATCACCTTCAGTACTACTTTCCACGTGGACCAACTTACAATATTCAAGGATGCAAACCCTACAGGGTAAACTGTTTTAAATGCAGTTGCCCTGGGTACCTGGAAAGATGTTGCCCCAATCGATGGGTTCATTACATACAGAAGGCTCAGTGCTGTCAGGGAAAAGTCAAGCAAAGTAGAGATGGGACTCTCTACCTCCACTATCTCAAATGCAGCCGTCCCACCTGAATCTACTGAAGTATATGAAGTGGAAGCCCCACAGTACAATGATACATTCCTATATCAGCAGCCAGTTGGGAGAGTAAATATACTGGCACAAGAACAAGCCAAGGACATGGCAGACAAAGGATCACTGGAGCATTCAAAGCCATACACGTGTCAAATGTTTGAACAAAATGCTTCAGACAAACTGGAACTATATGCAGATGCGCTTTCCCTAAGAGGAGTAGACGTCGACTTCCCCGTGGACGCTATTGTTAAAGGGTACCCTAAAGTTGGTGAGGGTATTATGAGCTTCAGTGGCAATCACGATCCTTTGAATGTCATTTTAGTAAATAGTTAACATTCATCTTACTTGGAGTGCACCTACTGTGACATCGGTGTAGCAAAGAACAAAGTTTGCATATTAATATATACAGGTACTCCAGTTAAGATAGTTTCCACTAAGTTGGTGGCAAATGTTGAAAATAAAACCTGATGTGGAACATTTGAAGGTTGTATGGGACTGCTGGAGCAGAAAACATGGTCTCTGAGGAAGCTTACCGTGCGCGCCCATTGCAGTTTAGATCATTTGTTGTTGTAGCTCCGGTGGTAGTGTTACTAAATAACCATTATAAACTGTTAATTGGAACCGCATTTATGAAACACTATGGTGCTGTTGTTGATATGATGGAGGAGACCTTCGAAATTTTGGGGCAACGGATCCCAATTATTACCTCCAGCTGATTTAAAGGACTAATTGCACACGGGACATATCAACCTTGCCTATAGTGATGGGGAGATCCCAGTTCAATACCATCAGTTAAAGAGCAAGACCTGAAAAGTTCCCCGGCAGATACATGAAAATCAAGGGCTGTTGCCCAGAGCTGCTGGACCTATATCCATACCTTCCAGACGCCAAGTAATCATTAACACCGAGTTAGAGGTGGAAGTGCCTGCTGGGTTTTATAAAGAGGTCTTTGGATCCTATCAACAATATTAGCTGGAGCCCCACGTAGCCCCAGGAATTATACTCCCAGGACACGGGAGATTAAGGTCTTAATTAAAATCATCAGGAAAAGCCAATGAGAATCTGCCAACACCATATATTGGCATACATACATTTGACCCCAGTTGAGGAGGTCCTCCAGGTACATGAATTTAGCTGCTGGATGAATTTGATCTGTCTGTCGAGTTTCAGCTTGGCATAATGACAATGGTACTGCATAAGAGCTTAATGGGGCTATCCAAAACTCAGAAAGATTAGGCTGTTACTTTATTTTACAAATATAAAAAGATTTTTTTCTGTTGACGACCATGATTTAGGGTGTGCGCGGGGAGTTGTGCATTTTCTAGAAATGGGTGATCATCCCCCCCATCAGGTCTCAGCTGATCCGCCAATCTAGAGCAGCGGAAGAAGTCATCACTGCAGAAATCAATAAGCTTCTGGAGCAAGGAATGCTTAAACCATTAAAGAGCCTGTGGGCTTCCCCTATCCTATATGTCAAAAAGAATGGTGGTACCAAATGGGTAGTGATAGACTAACGCAAGCTCAACAGCATTATTAAAAAGGATTCATGTCCCTTGTCGCATATTGATGATGCTTTGAACCGATTGGGAGGAGCTCGTTACTTCTCCACTATATATTTAATATCCGCTATTAACAGAACAAGTTTTCTGCAGAACAGGAGAAATGTGCCATTATCACGTCAAAATGAATTTTTCAAAAAGACCTATATGCCACAAGGGATGTGTAATGCCCCAGATACATTCTAATGGGTAATGGACACTATCCTTGGCAACTTGAAGCTGTCAGGCGTTCTTGTATACCTTGACAATACTAATGTATTTTCCAGCATGTTTTCTGAGCACCTTATTCATTAGGAAGAGGTATTCCATTGGTTAGCTGAGTCCAGCATCAAAATAAAGCCCTGGTGATGCAACTTTTTCAAGGATCAGCTGGAGTACCTTGGGTTTTTTGTAAATGCGACAGGGCTGCAGCCCCATCCTGACAGGTGGAGCCATCTGGAAGATGACTACACCAAAAAGTAAGTGAGATATACAAGTATTTTAGGGATGGCCAACTACAACCGCCGCTTTATACCCAACTTTAGATGTATTGGAGGTCCATTGTTTGAGTTAATAAAAATTTGCTGCGTTTTAGTGGACAGAACGCCGCCAACACTTCTTTGATACACTTCAGATGGCGTTGATCAATGAACCAGTGCTACGCTACCCAAATTTTGAAAGAGAATTTATTGTACAGATGGATGTGTACCATTCTGCTGTCAGGGAAGTTCTGTCCCAAAAAGATGACGAAAGGGGGAGCACCCTAGTGTACTGAAGTCAAAGCTTGAATAGCCATGAACGTAATTTTACCATGACTGAGTGGAGTGCTTAGCGGTGATCTATTCTTATGAGCAATCAGAGTATATTTTCATGGCGTAAACTTTAAAGTCATAACAGATCACGCCTCATTATGCTTGCTGCAGACCCTTAATGAGCTTGAGGGGCGTCTAGCCCAATGGGCCCTTAAACTGCAGGCTTAAGATTTTGAAATCTTCACCAACTGGGAGCCAAACACCATAATGAAGATTGCTTGTTGAGATTACCAACAATTGCAGTTACGGAGGATCTGAGCAACATAATGTTTAACAAGATGCTCAGCATAATGTATGACAATGAACCGCCTCAAGCCACCAAAGTATTGGATGAAATAAGGGCCAATATGTTCCAGAAAAATGGTAACTTGTAAAGTGGATTTGATATTCTACAGTGAACTTTCCACAACCCTTAGCATATTAAGCATTATTATTTGTTTGCATAAGGCAGTCAGACATGGTAGATTGCACAAGACGTAAAAATGATGCACCCTCAGTATTATTGGGAAAGCATGAACTTTGATGTGCTTGAGACAATATCAAGCCACCAGTGCCAAGTGGAAAACCGTTCTGCCAGAAGACTTCCTACCAACTAGTGAAACCGCATTTTGCTTGTCATATAGTTTATATTGAAGTCATTGGCCCCCTGTCAATTGGAGCTAACTGATCCAAATACATTCTGGTGGCAATTGACCGTTTGACCAGGTGGGTTGAGGCATGGGCAATACTTGATCTGGGGGCTATCACGGTAGCATAGTTTGTGATAGAGTGTATAACTTAGCAACACGGCTGTCCCCAGTTCATCCTTACTGATAACGGAACCAACTTCACTTCCCACATATTACCCAAGCTTAACGAACTGATGGCCATCCATGGGGTTCTGACTGCCCCATATGACCCCAAGTCCAACGGGATGATCAAACGCGTTAATGGGACCTTGGTGAAATATACTTTAGAAATTAGTAACGGTTTTTCCTTCCAATTGGAGTTCCCTCCTTTCTACCGCTGTTTTTGCATACAACGTAAGCTATCATTCCGCCATGGGGAAAGTCCCTTCTAATCAGTGTATGGATGACACCCTGTTTTTCAGGCGCTTCTTTATGATTGTGTATAAGATACTGATAGAATGGATCCCCACCACTATTTGATTAACCTAGTGGAAATTCTGATAAAGCTGCAAACTGAAACGTACTTGTGCAACTTAGCCAAGAAAATGAAGAATCAGGCTGTAAATCAGGTGCAGCATAGCAGCTTAGCACAATTCAAAGATGGGAATATAGTTTGTTCCATGACCAGCACGGATTTGGGCAGAGACAAAAGTTGGTCAACATCTGGATTGGTCCGTTTGAGATAATTGAAAAAATGGGCATTGACGCCTACACAATCAAGGCCCCCTTGAGCAGTCATATCATCAACCAAGTGCATGCAAAGTTCCTTTGGGCATATAAACAATAGGAGACTTATTGTCCAGTTAAGGGGGTAATGTTTCATTTCTGTTATAAAAGATGATAAGCTATAAGTTGTTACGGTGGAATGGGTAGAATCTGCCAAGTCTGATATGAGTTACGATTATTTGTGTGCCTTAGGATGAGGTGATATTGTGTTGAAAAAATATTAGATCGCCTCCAAATTGGGAAATATGGTGATGTTGATGAACGATGAATAATTAGATAGTAACATAGGACAAATAATGAGTGGATCGACTCAAATTAGGGCGATCATATATTTAATAAATAGTAACCTCTGCCAGAACCAATGAAAATGAGCGCAATGAAGTACTGATCATAATTATAAATATTGACCTAAGTTTCTGAGATATCAGCGAAATGTTTAGATTAGAGGAGGAGGATTGTTGATAGTTTAGAGCAAGCAGAACAGTGAGTATCTGCTGAATTTATTAAATTAAATAAAAAAGTGTTGTCAAAGCAATTGCTCTATTTTTATTAAAAAGTTTATTATCTTGTTTTGATGATGACAATTGTCATATTGTCAGTTTTATTGCTCAGTGGGATGAACCCTGCACAAATTACCTTCAGCGTATCTCTGAGATAACACCAAATTTATAGCAGGAAGTTCCTTTCTTTTAAGAAGAATTGCAATAGCATGCTTTTGATTTTTTACAACAAGCTCTAACCAGTCCCCCAACTTTAGTTTAACTGATTTTCACATAACCTTTTCTATTATTTACAGATACCAGTGATGTAGCTATTGAGCTATTCTGGCTCAGAATGACTCCAACCTAGTTGATCATCCTATTGCTTTTTATAGTAAAGCTTTTTCAAAGCAGAACGCAATTATAGCTTTGCTGAGAGAAAGTTCCTTGAAGTCCTATCAGTCATCAAGCATTTTTGCCCTTACCCCTATGGAAAAAATTTTACTATCATCACGGATTATGCATCCCTAAAATGGTTACAACAAATGAAGGATCCTGATGGATGCTTAGCTAGATGGGCTCTAAAGCTTTAGAAAAATGACTTTTTCAATTTAACATTGACTGGAGCTAAACATGAAAATGCTGATGGACTTTCTCAATTAACTATACTGACTCTATTCACTGCTGAAGAGGATAGCATCCATGACTTAATTGGCAGACATGAGATATGGTATCATGAATCTAAGGACGTTATAGCAAAGCTACAATCTTTAACCAAGGATACTCAAATTAAAGAATGTTCTCTTTATAAGAAGTTAGGATCTAAATGACTACATTTTATTCAGACTTCTTCTAAGATTGATACTTGTAAAAATATACTTTGGTTGTTATTGGCAAGCAGCCCTAGTAACCTTTTTACTGCACAGGCTCAGTTTCCTTATGCATTTCATCGCATTGTATAGTAAAATGAATTATTAAATAAATAATAGTATGGAGACTTTTATCCATAGTGAGTATGAATTATTATATTTTGGCCCAACGCTTGACCAGTATTCCCAATTATATACTCATAATGTCACACTCATAGGGATTCATTCCCTTGCTCTTGTCCACCTGATCTTCACTAAGATACCCCAGTGACAGTCTCTTTGGTCCAACACACAGTTAGCAACTATCCCCAATTGTGACTCCTTCTTATCTAGATTCCTGCTCATATCTTTACACTTTTCTATAAGAGTTTTTCAATTATTGCACACAGCAATAATATCCTTGAGACAAAATAGCACAATGGAAGCTGATGATAGTTTACTCATTAAATTATATCCTGAATGGATAATCCTTTATTTTATTCTGCAATATCTAACTGCTTTTATTAATATAGTAAACCTAGGAAATATATAGTGGGGAATTTGGCTATCTAACCCTTGGTTGACACCTCTTCGATGAAACAGCAGCCATTGCCATTGTATCACCCATCCTCATCTCAGCAGCGATGGTCTTCCCCATCCTGGCTAGGATTCTGTCATTGGACATCCTCAAGACCTAAAATGGAAAGAGTTGGAAAACGTATCCCTAACGTTTTTCTCTTGATCCAAGCGAACCAACCATATTTGGCTAGTGACCTGCTTAGGTAATGTGACTTATTACCCATAAGGCAGATCACTCACCAACTGATCAATTTGCTAGTTGCAGGTGGCATCACTCGCCTCACAACTTGCTATTCATTCCCAATCAGTTGGTGATGAAACTTGACTGATCCCAATTGGTACGCCTGATAGTTAATCACTATAAGATGCACCTATTTCATTGGCAACTCTGCCCAATGAGATCTTAAGTATTTGCTAGATTAATCCCCAATGGATATGACCAGGCGAATATCCCAAAATCCTCTAAACGTAGTTATTCCATACTTGGGCCAACCGATTTATGATTCACTTCACCTTAGGGAATTTTCCCTAGTGATACCAGGTAATCTAGCAGGCTGGGAATGTGGGCAAATATCCCAACAC
The DNA here is from genome assembly GCA_022478985.1 of Massospora cicadina. NCBI lineage: Eukaryota > Fungi > Entomophthoromycota > Entomophthoromycetes > Entomophthorales > Entomophthoraceae > Massospora > Massospora cicadina. The sequence goes on along the minus strand of JAKSZP010002800.1, from coordinate 56,487 downwards.
ATCCCCCTCTTGCCTAGATTTCCAGCGAGAAAAGGACCAGGGCATGAGAACACCACTTTAGACACTTGATCAAATACTTTATTGGTCCAAGTGGAGTACACTTATCAATACTCAACGCTGCTTGGGACAACCTTTGGCATATAGCGTTCTTCCTCTTCCTCCTTGCTACCGCCTTCTCATAGTGCAGCCTCCACAACCTACTATCATGCCAGGCTGATTAATTTACTAATGACTATACTAGTCCCAGGATCCAGTTTTCCCCATCAGTGTATATGACCCACTGTCATATTCAGGATCCTTGGTCCAGCGTCCTTGATTTCCTGATTTTTTTATCGTCCTAGATAGGAGACTCTTGCCATCAATGTTCATTTCACAGAATAATTAAGATTACTTATTTTTAATTCACCCTTGTTATTTCTTTCATAACCTCTTGGCTCAAGTCATTCCTAATTCTTCCCTTGGAGAGATTATCTCATCAACTTTAAGATTAATTTCTCCGAAATTGGAGCTTAATGGATTGTAGAGTGCATAAAAAATCTTCCCTATAAGTCCAACATCCCCCCTCTCATCCAGCCCAGATGTTGAATTCTGAGTTGCAATACCAGCAGCTTATGAATAGTTTGTCTGATACAGACCTCCATATCTTCCAGCAGAAGTGTCAGAATGCTTGACAGAACCTCTTCTATGGTCCCTCTAGGACTCATACGCCTATTCTGGTGCCAGCAGCTAGTCCTTCCATCGAATTACAGGAAACAGTAACTAATCCCTCTGAAACCAGGCTTGCAATCATTTATGAACAACTCTCAGCTGATTCTTCCTCTGCCGCCAATTCCAGAGTTGGACTTCAAAACTCTCCTAGATTTGGCTCCTTTTGCTGATGCACTGACCATTATTGTAGATGCTCCAGAGATTATACCATTTACTCTCGATCACTCATTTCTTGCTGGGTCGGACTTGCTTCCTGAGCTCCTCTTCTGACTTGGGCAATATTAAAAAACCACTGTTCTGGTCTCCAAGCTCACCATCAGTAACAGTATTCACTTCAAGCTCCCCTATGATGAACTTGGGGCTGAGTCACAAAGGCTTTGACCCTAGTGCTGAATCTCTCTGATCTTGATAATAATCATGAATTGGGTTACCACTGCTTATGCTCTTGACTTTGATGGCCAAGCTCTTTAAAGTTGGTCCATGAAGCTTCCAACCTCACCTGGATTTCACCGTTCATTCAGCTTCAGCTTCTGAGAAGCCCATAGTCACTGCTTGCAGGATGCAATCCTCTTCCTGCATGACTATCTCTTCTCCAGCGCTTCCCATCAGTATCTTCCGCTGATGGCGTTGATAGGGGGCATGATTTGACAACCCCATCAAGCATCCCTTATTTGTTGCCAGCCCATATGTCTGGTGTTCTTGATGAAGCCCAATGTCAGGCGCTCAGAAGTAATCTTCCGGCTCTGGTACCATAATAGGATTACTAAGGGTTATTCTCTGATTGCCTCTTCTTATACTGTTGCTTTCCTCCCCACTCCGTGGTTTTGCAATTGGTTTCATCAGACATCTCAATTTCCCTTCCCCTAGTCGCTTTCTCACAGGGCTCTACGTCCACTCAAAGAATGTGGTTTCATGTAGGTCTAGCCTTCACTAGCATCCAATCTCATATCAATTTTTATGGGCTGTTTATTCCTACCACGATCCATCCTCCCTCCCCCAAGAGGTAACATAGGTGTAATCATCCCCATACCAAGAACAATTAATAAAAATAAAAATTATAAAATTATATCGGCTTTTTCTCTGTGTGGTTTATAATATTTTTCCCAATATCTTCTATAAACTTTTATCATTATTCTTCTTTTTTCCATGGGACTTGTTTTAATTCAGTTCAGAGGTCCATCTTTTTTCCCCCAAATTAAGTCCTAAGTACTTAAACCTGCCAGTTTTCTATGGTTCAGAGGTCCTTTTTTTCAGACTTGCCTAATCATCAGGACATGACCAACTTAATGGTTCATTGGTCCTTTGGGAACTCATTATTTTTCTCATTGATCCATCGCTTTAGATACTTAGCATGGACTCAATTCACAACTCTTTTATCAAAGAGATTCTTGATGAAGTAAGCATTGGTTGCCAACTTGGCGATCACTTCAAACAGACCTGACCACAGCATATAGTTTGTTTCTTCTTCTGAAACCATTCATATTGCAATAGGCAACTCTTTCCCCTATTTGATATTTGGCTAAGGCAGATCAGTTCTTATTGTCCATCAATTTTTTTGTATCGTTTTATTTAGATTGTATTGAATGCTTGCGATTGCATATCAATCAGGATATTCATCAGTCAGTTCAGGTTTTTATCAGTACTCATCCCTGACGTAGGTTCCACCACCAAATATAAAATTGGCGGCAACGTGGCCTTTCTCCCATATAACAACTCAAATGGCGTCTTTCTCATTGCCATATGATCACTAATATTGTAGGCAGACGTCACCAAACTCAGGTATGTTACCCACGCAGAAGTTCTCCCTGTGATTATCTTCCTCAGCGTTGCAGCCAGCATTCCATTCACCCGTTCTACCAGTCGTTTGTCTCTGGCTGGTAAGGTACTGACACAACTCCTCTGATTCCTATTATCTCATTTAAACTCATGATCACATGATATGTGAAGTTGGTCCCTTTGTCGCTAAGCAGGACCTGCAGACATCCATGCTGGTATACTACTTGATCCAGGATGAACCTCGCGATACTGGTAGCATCTACTTTTGTTAGTGCCTTTGTCTCAACCCATCTCATCAGATGGTCGATGGCAACTATTATGTACTTGACTCCCCTGTGCTCATTGTCAGCGGTCCCATCACGTCAATGGACACATATGCCATACAAATCCATGGTGGACCAGTCTTTATCCAGTTGTATTCTTATGTGGTTTGTGCAACTGGCACTCCACGCAACAAGCTAGATAATCCGTGACATCATAGTTGATAGATTCCCAGTAATAGTACTGGTGAATATGGTCAGCTGTTTTCCGCAGGCCTCCATGCCTGAAAACCTTGTGAGCTGCTTGCACTATCCTTCTCTTTCCAACAGTTTCAGGAAATAATAACCATTTCCCGTTGATCATCTTAGTAACTTTTCCATCCATAGTCATAATGTTTCCCATCACTTTTTGAAGCACACCTTGGATTTCTCAGGGCTTGTCCCCAATTTTTCTATCAACCATTCTCTGGAATAGCTCATCCGCCTGCGGGTATACCATCTGTACCATTAGTAATTGTTATAAGCCATCCGCGTTCTGGTGAGAAGCCCCCACTCTGTGGACAATCTCATAATCATAATCCTGGAGCTTAAGTGCCTATCGGGCTAGTCATCCTTCTGGATCTCTTAAACTGTGCAGCCAATGCAGCAAAGAGTGGTCCGTTACCACCTTAAAGTACATTCCTTGAATGTTCAACCAAAACTGCTTGAATGCATAAATGACCACAAGACATTTATGCTCAGTCATGGTGTAGTTCCTCTCAGCAGCAGAGAGCGTCTGGCTCACATATGCCACCAGATGTTCATCCCCAAGTTCATCTACTTGGCTCAGTATGGCACCAATCGCCATCAATGAAGCATCAGTTTTAATAATAAACTCCCAATCAAAATTTGGATACTTCAGAATTGGCGAATCTATTAAATACTGGCGTAACTCATCAAAGGAGTCCTGGGCCTCTTCATTCCATACAAACCCTTTTTTGGATCTTTTAATAAATGGAATAATGGCCCAGCTATTTGGGCGAATTCCCAAATAAATTTACTGTTAGATTAATACTCTTTTTTTAGTACTAGATGGTCCTTAGATTAATACTCTTAGAAACTCATGCCAGCAATCTAATTTTTATCCTGATCGGCAGATTTTCCCCAGTATTGACCTTGTGGATCACATTTCTTGAGCATCTCAAATTATGGTCATTTTTTAGCAAATACTCCCCAATACTTTTTATACAATTTAAGCACCTCCTCTTGCTGGCCTTCCGTCAGATCAGTGAGTTGCTCTTGATCAACCAATAGGTTAATACTCTCAATTACCCTAGCCAATAATTTCATCTCATTGAGAGAGGAATTTCCTCTGTTTGGCTGTCAGAATTTCTTGTCGCTTCTTAGGTCTGAAGCTCATAGACCATAAAAATCGATATTTTATATATATTATATTTTTTGTATTTTTTTGCAATGTGACTTGCAACCTAAAAAAAGCTCAGAGGCCCTTCTTTTCCCCTTCATCCAAATTGGGTCCTAGGTACTTAAACCTACCAGTTATCATGGTTCAAAATCTTATCCTCTTAAGATCTAACAAACCATTTGGAAAGTGGTCCTCTTCTAGGACTTGACCAGAATCTCAGGACATAACCAATTAATAATTCAGAGGTCCACTGGGAACATTGTAACTATTTTCTCTTAGGCTCAATACTTCCAATTAGTATTGACTTTCACTATATGACAGCAGTTCTGTTTCTTCATGTAGAGGCTATACTTGCTGACTTTTTGGCAATCCTTGAATATTAGGCCTTTAATCCCGACTGGTTATTCTTCCAACAGGTCCTAATTTCAACTCTTATTCTGGCAACTGATGATTTGGATCCTTGTATCTCATTAGCCAACAGTTTCATCTGATTGTACAGATCGTTTTTTCTCCTGAAAACAATTTTTCATCCTTCATGGCCATCTTTAATAACAGGTCGTTCTGGCCTCATTAGCTTCATCCAATTTCTCCTGAATTGATGAACTCAACTCCAGTAACTTCTGATCATTGGTTGAGTGTTGATAAGTCAAATAATTTCTTCCACTATATTGGATCAATCATTTCCTATTTTTTGACTACATTTCTCCATTGGTATGGCAAATCAATTCTCCGGATTGATTGATTCTTGTTTCGTCCAATGCCTCATCTAAACACTCACTCCTCAGGACTATTTAAAGAGGACCCAATTTCAACATGAGTTGATTTTGCTTTTCCTTGGGACTATTTCAAGCAGGCCCAATTCCAACCCAAGTTGGCTCTGCTGATACTCTTCATCTCAATTAGATGTCTGGTAGAACTGGGTTCCTTGCAGCAACAGCTAGTTCTTTACCTAGGCTGCAAGTCCTTTCTTCCTGAACTTGAGTATCCTCAACTTGCTTCACTCAGAGTTCCACTTCTGAGCTGGGTGAACGCCACTGAACGTGATCCTCTTCACATTCTATCTTCATTACTTCCTTCAGTAACTTATTTCAAAAATTGGAAATATCTTCATAGGACATCCTTATAAATTTCAACTCAACTACCCCTGTAGTGAGTACCAACTTGTAAAAATTTACTTTGGTTGTTATTGGCAAGCAACCCTAGTAACTTTTTTACTGCACAGGTTCATTTTCCTCATGCACTTCGTCGCATTGTATAGTAGAATAAATTATTAATTGATAATAGTATGGAGACTATTATCTGTAGTTGAGTATGAATTATTATATTTTGGCCCAACGCTTGACCAGTATTCCCAATTATATACTCCTAATGTCACACTCATAGGGATTCATTCCCTTGCTCTTGTCCACCTGATCTTCACTAAGATACCCCAGTGACAGTCTCTTTGGTCCAACACACAGTTAGCAACTATCCCCAATTGTGACTCCTTCTTATCTAGATTCCTGCTCATATCTTTACTCTTTTCTCTAAGAGTTTTCAATTATTTCACACAGCAATAATATCCTTGAGACAAAAAAGCACAATGGAAGCTGATGATAGTTTACTCATTAAATTATATCCTGAATGGATAATCCTTTATTTTATTCTGTAATATCTAACTGTTTTTTTATTATAGTAAACCTAGGGAATATATAGTGGGGAATTTGGCTGTCTAACCATTGGTTGACACCTCTTCGATGAAACAGCAGCCATTGCCATTGTATCACCCATCCTCATCTCAGCAGCGATGGTCTTCCCCATCCTGGCTAGGATTCTGTCATTGGACATCCTCAAGACCTAAAATGGAAAGAGTTGGAAAACGTATCCCTAACGTTTTCCTCTTGATCCAAGCGAACCAACCATATTTGGCTAGTGACCTGCTTAGGTAATGTGACTTATTACCCATTAAGGCAGATCACTCACCAACTGATCAATTTGCTAGTTGCAGGTGGCATCACTCGCCTCACAACTTGCTATTCATTCCCAATCAGTTGGTGATGAAACCTGACTGAGCCCAATTGGTACTCCTGATAGTTAATCACTATAAGTTGCACCTATTTCATTGGCAACTCTGCCCAATGAGATCTTAAGTATTTGCTAGATTAATCCCCAATGGATATGACCAGGCGAATATCCCAAAATCCCCCAAACGTAGTTACTCCATACTCGGGCCAACTGATTTCTGATTCACTTCGCCTTAGGGAATTTTTCCTAGTGATACCAGGTAATCTAGCAGGCTAGGAATATGGGCAAAAATCCCAACAATACCATTATGGAGGCTCACTAAGCTGTGGGGCATAGAGCTGTTGCTAAGCTTTACATTGGTTGAAAATTTAATGTTATTGGGATAATATGATGGAAACTGTTCATAGTGTTAGTGACTTATCTCACTTTCCAAAAACAACGTAGTGGAAATCTGACTTATCAACATAAAATTATAGGACCCTTGGATCTTTTTCTATAGTGAGTATTGATGTAGTAAGTCCCCTCCCTACCACTACTTATGGACATCTTTATATCATTCTAGATATTGACCAGTTTACCAAATGGATTGAAGCTGTCTGTTTCCACTGTCACCGCTAAGTCTACTACGTCCTTCTTTTTTAAGAAGGTTCTCACTCAGCATGGTAGTCCAAAAGTAATATAATTCAACAATGGAACCAATTTTATTTTACAAGTAGTATCCAAGCTTACTAAATTGATGGGTACCCATCAGTCATTTACAGCTCCTTATAATCCTTCTAATAATGATTCAGTTGAACTATCTAATGGTACCCTGGTAGCCATTCTGCAAAAGATGGCTTCAACTGACCCTAGCATATTTAATCTATACTTGCCTAGCGCAATGTTAGCTTATAGGGTTAGCTATCATTGTATAATCAGAATTTCTCCCTTCAAGGCTCCTTATGGTTAGGATCCTATTTTACCATCCAGTATACAACCTATGCTTGATACTGCTACCCCACAAACTAATGAATTAGCTATGAGAAGGTTAAATGACAAAATGATTAGAGTGCAAGCGTTAGCTTTGAGTTCTCTTGATAATATAACATTAAAATAAGAAATTAGGACCAATGCTACCTGACCTAACTTACTTGAATATCTAAATAGGAGATCTTGTACTATTTTATCATCATAGACCTGGAGGACGAATTCACAAACTTGATACCTTATGGTCTGGACCTTAACATAATACATATTGTCAGGGTATTAAATACTCCATTTAAGCAATCGATATTGGGACTGTTATTAATAGAGCTCATAGTAGATTTCTTTATAAGTACATTCCCCTAGGAAAGACTTGAGGGGGTATTGTTGGAGTTTCACCTGCAATGACTAATTCTAATCATGATTGAGGTTCAGCGTCTTGGTCTAATAATTATATAAAATCTGTTGGATATATTTAATTCTCTTTTTAGACCAACAATCAACTCTTCAGAGTTATCAGTCTCATCTTCCTGGAGGGGCTAATCCTTCCAAGGAGTTTAAGCACTATAAGAGGGTGAGCCCATGATGTGAATTGTTGTTCTCATCGAACAAAAATTGTATCAGTTCAGACAATCAGCCATATCAGTCCTCTAGCAGAAAAGATTTTACCTTGTTTGAAGCCCAAAGATCCTTACAAAGATCTACTAATTCTTCTATAAATATTTCTTAAATTTAAATAACAAAGCACACATATTTTGTCTTGCATAGTTACCTTTTTGGTCAATTAAGATTGAATATCCTTATTACAATTGGAATCCTTTATGGCAACAAAACTAATAATTTTGGTGCCTTAATTGAACTCTCACTGGAGCACAAACCTAATAATTTCGCAGCCTTTATAGCACCTGAATATTAAAAATGTCTCACAAAATTCCAATAGCTTCTATTGGTGTCCCTATCAGTGGCCTTGAACACTAGAATCTATCAGCATGACTTTTTTCATGAACTCTAGGTCTATATTCTTGTTCATAGTGACTATTGTGATGTTGTCTATCCATAGGGCTTGATGCATGATTTTAAGGGACTGTCAGGATTTGCAACGGAAAACAGTTAAATTTACCTACATCAATGTCAAAAGTTGATGAAAATCAGCTATCCTTATTGTCGGGTAAGAAATTACCAATTGGTGGTAATGAAATTTATTAAAAAGTGCCAATTCTCTCCAATCCTATGTCTAACAATAAGATGTTAATAAAGAATTTTCGCTTATGAAAATTTACTAGGTGGTTGAACCTTATAATCAGGGATTGACACAAAAAGAGGGTAAAGACAAAAGCTGAGAGTACTTAGGAAATTAACTCAAGTCAACTACTTTTGTCCCAAAATTGAAGGAGCTATCACAACATCCAAAATTAGGACAGCTTCTGTCCCTATTTAAATTTAATAGTAAATTTATCCAAGTATTATGAAATTCAACTGTTACCACATCTGGCTTTTGGCGTCATGGATTAAATTTTATGTCAGTTGCATCTGGCTATACGTTTGAGTCTTTGAATGAAAATTTAGTTATAAATTAATAATTTTTATGTGATATATCTTCCTTATCCTTATCTGAATGTAGTCATTCCCCTAGTACTTGTAGTTATGATTCTCATTCCTGATTTCTTGACCTAGGGTATGAGGCTGTTTGGGGTTATAATTTTAAGTCTAATATAGAGTAAGGTTTAAAACAGCTTTGGGTACAAAGGATAGCTGCAGGGTTGTGGACAATCAGTGGGGGTGGGGTTAGAACAGGTATTATATTGACAGGCATCTTGTGCACCAGGAACTCTACCATTAATATCTCCTTGTCAATTGACAGAGTCATTGGTTTTAGCACAAGCTTAGGTTGAGCATCTGAAGCTATTGTATGATTGGTTAACTTGGCATTGGACACTGGAAAACTTTTGGAGTTGTTGGTTGTATATTGTGCAGATCACATATTTTAAAATTATTTTGCTTATCAGATAGTGGCTTGTTGCCAGCTGTTAGATCCAACTATTTTGTCAGCTAATTTTGGCTGATTGACAGCTTTGCGATTTTTTGTGGAGGGACTCCTAGATGATGACTTTCCAGTTGATTGATTATCGGCTTAGTTTGCCAATTTTCATTGAGGCATTAGGTTTTTGATCCTGCTTATGAAATTTTTTATACCAGCCATTTACTATGCTCTTTCTCCTTTTTTAGCATGGAAGGGTAATTCCTGCTTCCACTCAGTGCAGATTTGTTTGGCAGAGGTTGAAAACCAGTACTGGCTATAAAAACTCAGCATGGTATAATTGTCCCAAGGTTGACCCACCTTAAATATTTTTTACTTAGTTTATTTCATCAAAAAAGTAATCTTTTGAGCTATTTGCACTATACAGTCATACTATGCTCTAATGAGAATTGCTAAAGAACAGAATACTAACACGAGCAGGGTATGACTATATAGTAAGATAAGTTTATTTACAAAGATTATATTATATCCTAGCTAAAAATTACTATCAATCTATATCTGCCTACAGTCATACCCCACTTAAATCAAGTAAAACTTTTGCTATAATTTTAGCGATATTGTTGATATATGCAGTAAAGGTTTGCACAGGATCTGCTCTCACTGAGTAACGGACAGACAATATGTGGATTGCTGGTCCCCAAGACAACTTAAAGAATATAATAAAGGTAGAGAAATTAGCCCAACCACACCACTTTATTTATTTTAATAATGTTAGCAATTCTTTCTGCTCTGCTCTCTTATTCTTACTGACAATCCTCCTACTTCAATCTTCTCATCCTGCTTATATATCAGCAACTTTCATCAGTACCAACCCTTTTGCTTAGGATATTATTTACCGCCATATTTCCATTGATTCATCTTCATAATTATGAGGTCCCAGAAGGGTCTATTATACTTTAAATTCACTATTGCCTTATTTTGAGGCGATCTAAAAAAGATTCATCATGAATCAATATCGCCTTATTTCCTTAATTAGACGTGATCTAATAAATATCCTTCCTGGGCTCAGTATCTCCTTATATCAAGGCGCTCAAATATTTGTACATTAGTAGATTGTTGTCAACAGATTTTAGCCAATTGGCATAGCTAATTGGGGAATATAATTCAGTTATATCAGAATTAACATCACCCCCCTTGACTGGACAATAAGTCTCCTATTGTTTATACGCCCAAAGGAACTTCAAGTGTACTCACTTAATGATTTAACCACTTGCGGAATCATTGATAGTTTAAGTGTCAATACTCATTTTCTCAATTTATTTCAAACGGACTAGTCCAGATGTTGGCCAACTTATGCTTCTGACTAAGCTGTGTTGGTCATGGAAAAGAATCATCTCTACTTTTTGAACTGATCTTGTCTGCTACATCATACCTGATTGGCGTCCTTGTTCTTTATCTTTTTAGCCAAGCTAAAAGAGTAAGATTCAGTTTTCAGCTTGATTAAAGTATTTGCCAGGTTAGTCAAGTAATGTTGCAGACCTATTCCATCAGTATCTTCTACAAAATCATAAAGCTGCGCCAGGCGAGCATGGTGTCATCCATACACTAATTGGAAGGGACTTTTTTCTATTTAACCGAGGCAAGCTGACCAGGGACAGGCATTACCAAAAGAAAGAAATGACATGAAACCTGAACAGGTTCAACTCCATCAAAGAAAGTTTTTCCACCTCCAGATCAGGACTCTAATTTTTCTGGCTATGTCATGGGTAAGGTTTTCGTGTTATTAGACCTACTAACCGCCAATAGCTTCCTTTGGCTGGCACCCCGATTGATGTGCAAAAGGGTGGGAATCAAACCCACAACCTTCAGGTTGGTAGCCATACGCCCTACTGACTCGCCTTCCACCCCCTGGAAGGGACTTTTTTCATGGCGGAATGATAGCTAATGTTGTATGAAAAAACAGTGGTGGAAAGGAGGGAACTCTAATTTGAAGGTCAATCATTACAAATTTTTCAAATTATGTTCACCAAGGTCCCATTAACGCGTTTGACCATCCCGTTGGACTTGGGGTCATATGGGGCAGTCAGAACCCCATGGGTGGCCATCAGTTCATTGAGCTTGATTAAATGTGGGAAGTGAAGTTGGTTCCATTGTCAGTAAGGATGAGCTGGGGACAGCCGTGTTGCTAAGTTATACATTCTATCACAAACTATGCCACCGTGATAGCCCCCAAATCAAGTATTGCCAATGCCTCAACCCACCTGGTCAGACGGTCAATTGCCACCATAATGTATTTGGACCTGTTAGCTCCAATTGACAGGGGGCCAATGACTTCAATATAAACTATATGACAAGCAAAATGCGGTTTCACTAGTTGGTAGGAAGTCTTCTGGCAGAACGGTTTTCCACTTGGCACTGGTGGCTTGATATTGTCTCAAGCACATCAAAGTTCATGCTTTCCCAATAATACTGAGGGTGCATCATTTTTACGTCTTGTGCAATCTACCATGTCTGACTGCCTTATGCAAACAAATAATAATGCTTAGTCATGCCAAGGGTTGTGGAAAGTTCACTGTAGAATATCAAATCCACTTATACAACTCACCATTCTGCTGAAAGGTATTAGCTCGCATCTCATTTAATGCCATTATGACTTAAGAAGTTCATTGTCATATTTTCCGCTGATCATTTTATTGTACATCAAGTCTCTCAGATCTGCTGTGATAGTAATCGTGGTAATCTTTACAAGCAATCGACATTTTGGTGTTTTGTTTTAGGTCAATAAAGGTCATTAAAGTCAAAAGCCTGCAGTTTGAGGGCCCATAAAGCTAGATGCCCTTCCAGATCCTTGAGATTCTTAAACCAGCATAACTAGCATAATCCATCACAACTATAATCTTCACTCCATTCAAATACACACTGAATTGCTTATATGTGTAGATCGTCACTAAGCACTCCTACTCATTCATGGTATAAATACGTTCATGGCAGTTCAGGCTCCAACTACAGTATGTAACTTGGTGCTTTTTCCCTTAGTCATCTTTTTGGGATTGGACCGCCCCTCCAGCAAAAGAGATGCATAATATCTGGATGATAAACACTTTGAAAAATTTGGATAGCGCAACACCATTGCACTTATTAATGATGTCTAAAAGGTATGAAAGAAGCATTTTCAATGTTTTGTACATTTAAACATGGCATCCTTTTTTAGTAAATCAAAATCGGAATGCCAATAAAGCTGAGGTTGGGTATAAAGCGTTGGTAGTAACCAACCATTACCAGAAATACTTCTATTTCGCGCTTACTGTTTGGTGGAGTCATTTTCAGGATAGCCTCCACCTTAGTCAGTTAAGGTTTCAGTCCCAACACATCTACCACAAACCCAAGGTATTCCAGCTGATCTGTAAGTCAAGGGGAATGTCCCCTCTGTGAGGATCAGGCGATTTTCCCATATCCTACAAAAAGGGTCTGAAGAGGGCAGCTGTAATCCTCGTCACACATGGCGACCTCATTAATGTGATATATGAGAGCTGGGTAACAGCACTCCATCTGAAGATTCCTCCCCCAGTCCCCATGCCTATCTCCACAGAGTCAGTTCACCCTATAGAGGAAATCTGTGCCTAAATCGTTGGAAACCATCATCCCACAAGCTGGATGGACTCTATAAAGCCAATGGCGCCAAATCATGAAATTGGTGTTGAAATGTCCAAAAAATACGGAATAAAGCCTGATGGGTGTGCAAATCATAGCCAGAAGGGGACAAGTAATGAAGTCTCAGTCAAAATTGCCAATCACAATGAGCCATCAAGAAGTATAATTGCTAGCCCTAAATTCCTCTCAAAATTGTCAGGCCTTGTCCCCAACGGGCATGTATCACCATAGGGGATTGTTTACAATAATTAAAGTCCACATTACAGAAATTGTGATCATTGCTTAAGGAATCCTGCTTGGCCAAAAAAATGCCCCCAGTGACCAGGCATGGACAGTTTGGTTATCCCAGACCTCTTTTTGACCCATTGGGACCGCCCCTATGTGGGGTGGCCCTGATGATTCCCGTTGACCATCAGTCCAAACGCCATTGCACCAACTGTCACAAACGCAGTAAAGCCTCCAATCAGGCGTTTGCATCTGAACTGATAGCAAGTCAACCTATTGACAATTCCCTCAATTTAAGTTCAAATTGAATTTGTTATTTTCCCCTCCCTCAAAAATTTGCCAGGTCAGGTCAAAATTTTAGGGCCCCAATCCCTGCTTTGACAAACTACTAAATTGAACACTATTTAATCAGTTGCATCGCACTGAGGAAATTAGTGGTCAATTTTCTTTATTTTTACTTTCTTTAAAAATTCAAATACTAAATTCTAGTTTTTATTATGTTCAAATATAACCACCCCTTTTAAATATATACTTTTACAACCCATGGGACCCATGGCCATGTTTACCTGGTTCATTGATAGGTTTTTATAAATGACAATGACTCATGGTCGCTTAGTGGCGAAATCCATTCCTAATTTCATAACCCTCATACCAGCAGCAGTGACACTGGCATTCAGGCTTGGCATTTGGGTGTTTCGTCACTTAAATTGGCATGTCAGTCTCTAAATAACTTTCTCTTTTCCTGACATAACCGACCAACCATTATTCTTAACCATTTCCGCCCTTCTCATTGAGATGGGCGTAACAGTGGTCCTTTTCTCTCAGCTGAATAAGGTTGGAAAGAAGTTTTACTATGGCCACAATAGCCTAGTACTTCTCAAATTGTCTAAGACCACCCTCCAAAATGGGATCTTCATGCTAGGAGCCGCCAAGGTGGCCTTGATGTCAAATCCCAGCTCTAAATCATTGTCCAAATCACATTCAGTAATGGCCGCAGCCCTTGTGCCCATTTCAGTATCCTCTGGCATTACAACTTATGAACTGCCTACTCCTGTTGCAAACCTAGTGGTTTCCCCCAATCTTAGTACAATCTCTTCCTTATCTTCAGACTCAACTACAGCTCCAATAAAGAGAATTTCGCTTACTTTTTGTTACCCATGAAAATAATTATCAGAGCTCAACACGTGTACTTTGAGGCCTTGGTGGACACTGGAGCAGCAGAGAATTTTATGAGTGTAGAGCTAGCTCACCAGTTGGAACTTGACCTGGGCTTGGGTCTTACAGTGATGGTCACTTCATTGGCCTCCCAGCCCTCATACCTAATTTAAATGCCTTTATCTTTCTCTGTACATCAGTTCAGCCTTTGCAATCAGTTCTCCACAATGCCAAAGTTGGAGTTTTTCAGTAATCTTAGGGGTGGGTTGTGGCGCTGATAGCATGTTAGAATCCATGGAGGCCACTGATTGGAAGAAGGTAAAGCATATCCACTATTGCCTAGATAGCACCGCCTGGGAGATCATGACCCTCATTTGAAGGAGTGCACAACTTGGGAACAGGTTCATACTGCCATAATCCAAGAGTTCAGAAGCAATAAAACCCTGGCCAACCAAAAACAGGCTTTCATGGGTATCCGAATGAATAAAGGAGAAAGCCCCATGGAGTTTTCCAGAAGCTTTTATGCCCAAGAACAACCCTTAGTCACTGCAAATCGTATCACCCTGAACGATGCTATTAATGAGGTCATTTCTGCGTTAAGATCCTACCCTGAGGTTCAAATAAATATGATTGGACAGGAGAATGGGTTTACCTGCAACTTGGAGATCAAGTGGAGCCCTTAATAAGATCCCTGTGTGTATGCCGACTCTACAATCTAAGGCTACCTTCACAGGCCCCTCTAACCGTCCTAGAGTCCATGTGGTTGAAAACTAGAAAAATCCTTGACCCCGATGCATATACTGTAATGGTTTCAGACACAGAGCCAATACCTGCTGGAAATGACTTTCTGAGGAGGCAGGAAAGGGCATCAGCATGAAGGACGAGGCGCTTCATGCTGACATCCCTACCCAGACTCAAGAATCCTCCATAACCTTGAATGAACCAGGAGCTACAGCATCTGGAGAAGAAGTTTCGATATCCAATGATAATAAAGAATTTGATACTGCTTACTCTTCTTCTGATGACTCTCCAATGTTCCTCACACTGCCGCCCCAGTTCAGAAGTCTGGTTACCTGGGTCGCAGGGCAAGTTTATAAAATACCAGACCTTGCCATAGCCAACTTTGGCTCCCCCGTGTATGTCATATCTTTCAAGTTGATGAAGCGCATCAAGATCGCTCCCAATATGCCACACTATATGGAGTATGGCACGGCTGGCCCCCAGTGTACCCAATCTATAGGTGCTTATTCCTCTCTGCTGATATAATTTGGGAAGCTTGCTGTAAACACGCCTGACATTACTCTAGATAACCCTAGCTATGATCTGCTTCCTGGGACTCAATTTCTTTAAAATTATTTGACAGTAATCCATTATGACGGCGGCTTTCTATCCTTACTTGGGCATTGTGTCCCACTGGTTTTAGACCCCCCACGATTATAAAACTGAGGTTAAAGCTAGGGCTTGTCTGCTGGAGAGTGAAGGCTGAATCATATATCTTGATATAACATTAGGAATTCCTGAGTTTGACTGCCCCCTCCTGCTGTTAATGGACAAGAAGGCATTCCAATCTACTTATCTAAGGCAACTACAATACCCCTGAAGTCCCAGATTATTGTCAACACCTGGGTTTATGTTAAATTCCCTCAGGATACCTGTTGGAAGTCCAAGGCATAGACAACTCATCCATGAAAGAGGTGCTAACCTGCCTGGGGATCCTAGATCCAGCTTTCGCTGAATATATATCAGTGCTGTTGGCCAACCTTACTTATAAACCCAAAATAGTAGGTCCAAAAAGTCCTGCAACCTATGTCCGCCTACTACTGGTGGAAGCTATTGTCGATGTTTAAAACTTAGGGACTTGAGTGACTTCAGCTTAGAAGCTCCACCATTGGTTAGTCTAATCAATACTAATATCAGCAAAGACCTCTCATATGATCAACAACATAAGGTTCAAGAGTTGTTGGAAGAGTATTCGGACCTATTTTCAACCTCAACCTATGACTTCATAAGGATGAATGGAATTCTACATCATGTAGAAACTAGGGTTTCTCCATCCTTCTGGTCCCAACCTTACCAAAAGAGCAAGGTCGAAGAGTCCCAGATGACTGATGAACTCAAACAACTACTTGACACTGGACTCCTGGTACCATCATGCAGCCCTTGGGCCTCTCCTCTTCTGCTGGTTCAGAAGAAGGATGATAGCCACTGGGTGGTAATGGACTATCAATGAATCAACTCCATCACCAAAAAGGACAGTTATCCTCTGCCCCAAATTGATGATTCCCTCCATTTGCTCACCAGATACCAGTACTTTTCCACTATGGACCTTGCTAGCGAATACCGGCAGGTTGAGCTTGCCCCTGAAGACTGAGCTAAGTGTGCACTCATAGCCAACGAAAGACTATTTGAGTCCACAAGGATGCCCCAGGGCCTTGTAACGCCCTATCCACTTTCCAACGTGCTATGTATGGGATCCTTGGGGACTTGAAGCTTTCATGAGTCCTTGTCTACCTAGATGACATTACCGTTTTCTCACAAACCTTTAATGGGCACATTGAGCATCTACGGGAGGTCTTTAATTGGATACAAAAGGCTTCCATAAAGCCAAAACAATCAAAGTGCTCCTTTTTCCAATATGAACTAGAATTCCTGGGACACAAGGTTTCCAAGGACGGCATCCACCCTATACTGGACAAGGTCAACGTCATAGAGAAGATGACACGCCCCCAGAGCTTAAGGGATATTCAGGTATTCCTAGGCATGATGGGCTATTATTGTCAGTTTATCCCCCAATTTGCCAACCCTGCTGAGCCGCTGTTTTACCTCCTGAAGAAAAATGTGCTATTCCTATGGCGGCCTGAATAAGAACAGGCTTTTAATGCCTTTAGAACCGAAATGGACTAAACCCATTCTAGTCCATCCCTGCTTCGACCAACCCTTCTTGCTATTTAAAGATGCAAGTGATGTTGCTATCAGGGCTATTCTAGCCTAGCATGATGAGAACCAGGTGAAAATCCCATGGACTATTTTATTAAGACGTTGAGTAAAGCTGAACGTAACCACAGTTTTATCAAGAGGGAGTGCCTAGTTGTCTTGCTAGCCATCAAAAATTTCTGGCCTTATCGCTATGGTACTCATTTTACTATTAAAACAGACTACTCTTGCTCCGGTGGCTCCAGAAATGAAGGATTCAGATGGCCGATTAGCCAGGTGGGCTTTATGACTGCAGAGCTATGATTTCACCATTGTCCATCGTGCCAGTGCAATTCACCAATACGCTGATGACCTCTCCAGGGTGCCAGTGCTAGCAGCGTTGACCCTCGAGGAGGACTGGCTGTAAGATCTAATAGGCCAACCTGAGCAGTGGGAGTTGGAAACCCCTGATTTCAAAGCTGAACTCTGAAGGATGACTCAAAACACTCAAATTAAGGATAGGCTGCTTTATAAGAAGATCAATATGAAGTGGCTATCTTACATCCGCCCCTCCTCCCAAACTGATGTTATTCTAGAGGGCCATTCCACTGTGGGACATGGGGGCCGTTAAGAAGACTCATGAATGGCTGAAGTCACGATGCTACTGAAACTAAATGGTAGAAACTATCCAAGAGTTTCTAGAAGCATGTATGACTTGCCAATTTCAAGAATAAGCCAATCCTTGATTCCAATATTCAGTTGTTGCTCTGACTGGGCTTTTCAATGTAGTAAAGCATTAGTGTGATTGGCCCTCTTTCCATGGGTTGCATAGCCAAAATATATTATCCTAGCCTGGACCCCTTAGCCAAGATGTGTTGAAACGTTTTTGGGCCTGCCACTCCAAAGCCAAGCCCTTCCTCATTCGTCCATTTTCCCCGCATGGTGCCCCCCAAAACCCTTTCTATCAGCTTAATTGGATTCACCTCACAGGTATCAAGCTTACCCCCTTTTGGCACTCCCAGAGTTTTCCCCTTTTCCATCCACTAAGGGGCAGTGAACGTGCTAACGCAACTCTTATTTCCATTTAAAAATTGGCTGCCTCAGACCCTCCCGTTGGAACCCTTTCTTATCAGCGCTCTTCTTGCCTCAGGTGACTCTGAGTCATCAAGATCCCGATTTAAGCACTATATGGGTGGGATAGCTAAAGCAGCTTTCAGCCATTTCTCGGATCTCCCACCCGAGCTCCAAATTAACCATGAAGGCCTTAGCTGAAGATTTTTTCCAGTTTTAATCCCTAACCCCCCAAGGCATTGTCACCATTATGAAAG
Source organism: Massospora cicadina (assembly GCA_022478985.1). Lineage (NCBI taxonomy): Eukaryota > Fungi > Entomophthoromycota > Entomophthoromycetes > Entomophthorales > Entomophthoraceae > Massospora > Massospora cicadina. Next base: position 38,124 of record JAKSZP010002800.1, on the reverse strand, counting down.
TGAGCAACCTGATTTACTTTTGGATGACCCTCCTTACCAATTTTTCAATTAAGTGACCTCATTCTCTTTATCACCATTGACCTGGAGGCTGACAAAATAAGCTAGACGTCCTTTAGTCTGGACCCTATAAGGTCATTAATAGGGTGAAGTCTGAGTACTCCATTGTCAACGTCAACCAATGGACTGTAGTCAATAAGGTGCATGGTCAGTTCCTTTGGCTGTATTCCCCACTCTGACAGGACCTTGGGGGGACGTTATCAGAATTTGAGATAACAAACAAATCAAATTCCCCACTTCTGGATCAAGCCATACCAAATAAGTTCCTGAACCTATTCAAGAAAAATTGGCTTCAGGGAACCCCCTTCCAATTCCTGAGTCACTGGGGTGGCGTTTTCACCAATTCGGTCAGGAGGGCGGCACATTTCATTGAGGATGCCCATGAGGCGGCCATTCCAGAAGATCAGGAAAGATCCTGAACGGATGTAGCCCTGAAAATCCCTGAGGCACCGTGTCACCACTCACTCTATAAACATCAAATCCTTTTAAACTTAGTAAAATATTTGATATCATAACTAACTCTCCGCTTCCTTCTTGATCTTTTCTGCGAATTTGCAGCTTTGAGTCATCTTTGGACCTTGGTGCCAGTCTAGATAATTATAGCGCCAACAGTCTCATCAGTAGGCTTGAATCACAATGTGTCTATTTTTACGGGTGTTAGCAGCCCACATGACCTGTCCCAAAGGAGTGGAGCTTTTGGAACAAATGTCCCTCCAAGCTCATAAGTATTCCCTATATTCCTTGGTGGAGGGTCTTATTAATATTTGGTCGCAGGTGTGTGTTCCCCCTCTTGCTAGAGCTGAAGTGTTTCAGGTTTATCACAATCCCCACTCACAGTTGGCCATCTGGGGAATAAGAAATGTATCAATTTGATTAAGTGTACCTATAATTGGGTTTGTCAAAAGATGTACCAGCCTGGATCGCTGATTGTGTTACCTGCGCAAGGGCCAAGTCATATTGATCAGGACGGAATGGTCTCCTTCACTCATTACAACAGGCCAAGCGTCCATAGACATTGTTATCCATGGATTTTATTGTCAAACTTCCCTGTTCTAATGGGTTTACTGTGGCGATGGTGGTGGTTGATTGGTTTACAAAAAGTTATCCTATTTTTCCCTTGCTCATCCACCATTTCTTCAGAAGAAACTGCTCTTCCCTTCATGCGCCATGTGTTTTCTATTTTTGGTCTCCTACAGGAGATTATCAGTGACTGTGGTCCCCAGTTTATGGTGCAGTTTTGGAATGAGCTTGTATCAATTTAATAAAATTACACCCTGTCAATCCACAGTGTATCATCCTCAGTCCAATTGACAAACTGAATGGTTTAATCAGATCTTTGAACAGTACCTGCGCTGCTATTCTTCAGCCGTTCAGAATACCTGTCCTAATGCCCTTCCTCTTGCTCAATTTGCTTATAATAATGGGACGCATGCCTCTATGGGGTTTCTTCTTATGAAGCGACTTTGGGGTATAACCCCTCTTTTTCAATTGGTCTTTGTCTGCAGCTAGAGGTCCCAGCTGCCGCGGATCATGAAGAGCATATTTTTTCTGCCCAGTCATTGGTGAGGGAGCATCTCACTAAGGCTATCAGTAACTATAAGCGGTTTGCAGATGAGTAATGTCTCTCAGATCATAAGATAAAGGTGGTGTCATACATCATGCTTGACACATGCCACTTTCATATGCAGGTACCGTCCCAGAAGTTTGCAAGCAAGCATTTGGGTCCCCACTTGATGGAGGAGGATTTGGGAATGAAGTTTTCCAGTTAAATTGCCATCTTACTGGAAACAACATCCAATTTTTTACACATCTCAGCTGTCCCCATTCAAGGGGACTATCCCCTCAGATCCTAAGCTGATAATGATTGAGGATGTGGAGGAGGCCGAAGTGGAGAGCATTTTTAGCATCCCGCAGATCTCAGAGGTCAGTTCAGTATCTCGTTGTGTGGAAAAGTTATCCAGCTAGGAAAAGAGCTGGGTAAAAGACCATGATTGTGCAAGCTGCATGGAACTAGTTAAGGCTTTCCACGTGTCCCATCTCAATGCTCCCTGTCTACCACAGAGGTTGCAGCTTTGATGGCATTCAAGTTGCCCAAGGCTAACAAAAATGTAGCTCTTACACATTTCCCTGGCGGTGGTGCCCCTCCTCTGCAAAAGGAAAGGGTAATGTAAGTCAGGGGAACGTCTCCTCTGCGTGGATCAGGGTATTTTCCCATTTCTTAACAAAAAGGGTCTGAAGAGGGAAGCTATACCCCTCGTCACACAGGGTGACCTTGCCCATGTGGTAGATGAGCGCTGGGTAACAGATCTCCCTCTGAAGAAACCTCACCTGGTCCCCGCGCTTACCTCCACAGAGTTAGTTCACCTAATAGAGGAAATCTGTGCCAAAATCATCAGAAACTGCCATCCCTACGAGCTGGATTGACTCTATAAAGCTGATGGTGCTGAATCCTTGAAATTGAAGTCAAAATGTCTGAAGCATACGGGAATAAAGCCTAATGGGTGTGCAACTCATAGCTGGAAGAAGCAAATAATGAATTTTCAGTAAAAGTTGCCAATGATATTGAGCCATCAAGAAGTTTGATTGCCAACCCTAAATTCCTCTCAAAAATTGTCAGTAATTACCCCAATGGGCATGTATCACCATCAGGGATTGTTGCCAATATCTTAAAACCCACATTACAGAAAATTAGTATCATTGCTTAAAGAATCCCGCTGGCCAAATGACTGCCCCAGCGACTGGACATGAGTATGTTGGTTATCCTGAAACCATTTTCAACCTGATGGGATCGCCCATTTGTGGGGTGGCCCTGAGGGATTATAATTGCCCATTGGGTTAAATGCCGTTGAACCAACTGTCTTAAATGCAGTAAAGCCTCAGATCAGGTGTTTATGGCTGAACTTATAGTGAATTGGCCTGCAATAATTCCATTGATGTCAGTTTAAATTAAACTCGTTAAGTCCCCTCCCTTGAAAATTTTACCAGATTAGGTCTAATTTAAGGGCCCCAATCCCTGCTTTGACAAACTACCAAATTAAACACTATTTGATCAGTTGCATTGCTTTGAGAAAATTTTTGGTTGATTTTATTTAATTTTATTTTTATTAAAAAGTTTAAATACTAAATTCTAGTTTTTATTATGTTTAAATATAAACTTTTCTTTCTTATTGCAATCAATTTTGCAACCTATCAATTCAAGACTGAATCTAGTTTGATAATTTCACAGAGGAGATTAGTCTGCGCCCATGTCAGGGAGCAGTTGGGCAAGTAAGGTAAGACGAGCAGGTGGAAGGCCCGCAGCCTCCAATGTTCAAAAACGCCCTGGAGAAACTGGCGGAATAGACAAAAATTTTAAAAAACCAGCGGTCACTATTTCCCCAGAGATACTCGCATGGCAAGCATGATGCAACCAGTACATCAACACGCCACACTCCCAGCCACTTTCGTCGGTGGAATTTGGAGTCCATGTGTTTCTGGACATCCAACAAATGGCCTTATGAAAAAAATTTGTGAAGATGTGCACACGATTTTCCTGACCGCGGTGTACATTGCACCTCACTCCATGTCACGCAGTTGGCTGGAACTAGGTTTTGAAAGCAAAGAGGCAGCATATGAGGCTGCGGCGGTGTGTGTAGTGGTTGACCTCCCTGAAGGGCAATGGGTCATCGAAACCAAATGCACCAGATGGACAAAATCAAACCAAATTTTCCTCATGTTTGACTTTTTGCCTACTACAGTAAAACATGACATTTTGGAACAACACCTGAAAGATGGTCTCGCCATATATGGCGAAATTCAACCCTTTTGAAATGCAATGCTTCATGCTGATGCTACACCTGTGCACTGGCAAAGCCATCGCAGTCCTGACCCCAACTGAGGAGATCGTGAAGGATAACCCAGATCCCACACTCCAAATTTATTGATATTGCAGGGCATACCACCCACCCATTCTGGGTGACCATGGACAGCGCGCCCCCCATTTGCACCCACTGTGACGCATTCAGCCATAAGGTACATGCATGCCCCACCAAGGAGGGCGTCACATTCCAAGAGCACCCCTTGGCAGCCATGGCCAGTGGAGAGGCGCACTACAAACCAACCACAAGCACCAAAGAGGCTTTCCCATGGGGAGCACAAGGCTGCTACCTACTGGTAAAGCCTATCTCCCCTCAAGAGCGGAAGAAGGCCAAGAAGGCCTGCAGGGCCACGGCCAAGGAAGCGGCTAAAGCCACCACCGCTATCCCACACTCACAACGCCAGGAGGACATGGAAACCTTCGCGGTGGAAGCAACTTGGGAATCCATCAACTGATCAGATTGGGAAGCCCATGCTGAGCGGGCCACTCAATCTGAGGATCTGATGGGGGATTTGATCTCACCCAATCGTAGCACCCAAGCTCCAGTCAAAACTGACTTGAGACCCATTCCAACTGAAATTTTTTTTGACCCGCTCAACGGTGCACCAAACTCATCCGCGCCGCAAAAAATTTGTCTGACGTTGGGAAAACAAAAAGTGAAGGCTAAAGCTAATGCAACTCTTTCCACAAAAATTAACAAAAACCCTGATAGCGTTGCTGCTAACACCCACGCTGCTGTGAAGACCCATGGGGATCTAGAGGAGGCTGGTGGGCCCAGGTGCCCATCCCCTCGCACCTAAGGTGCAATGGGGGAAACCTTCACTTTAGGGATTCTGATTATCGTCAGACTCAAGGCCTCCCCATCCTGGGCTAGGAAACTGAGTTTTTTAAAACACAGTTTACCCGTGGATATCCTGCCATCCAGGAGTCCCACTGTCCATGAGGTTCTGAGGAAGCTTGGAAAACAATGCTCCTCCCATCCCTATCCTTTTAATAAAAGCACTGTGGGGTGATAATTTGGAAAAATAATTTTTTCAAATTTATATCTTCAGAAACATTCCTAAATGGCCGAGTTCTTGTTGTCACTTTCTTATGGGCCGACGTAGCGCATGCAATCATCAACATCTATGCCCCAAACGGTGCACGCGAGTGTTGGGAATTTTTCTCATCAGTCAAATCCCTCCCGCTACCCTCAGACTCTTTCCTAGTCAGCGACATGAACTGCTGGCTAAACACACCAATGGACCGGTGGCCTTCCTCACCCCGCGCCCCCCAGGGTCATGTAGAACTGCGCGTTCTAAAGGCCACCCTTGGGTTAATGGATGCGCTGCCGTGACATGCCCCGCTGCTCAAAAACATGATGCATCCCCATGTCCACAATGGCCAACTAAGGTCCATGACCCGCATCGACCTTATCCTAACACTGGCAAAATTCCAACCCCACATCTCCCACTTCAAAACAACAAAAATGGAATTCTCTGACCATCAACTGGTCTCGCTAACCTACCACCTACCTGTCACAGCTGCTAAGGACCCACTATGGTGCAAAATCCGCCCCTCCAAGCTCGTGTCACCAGGATTTTCCATGTGGGTGGAAGCGGCAACTTTGGCAAAAAGTTTGTTGCACCATTTTGCGCAGACCCCATTCCACATGGGCAACTTTCAAAGATGACACCATCCACCACTCTCGCCATCTCTCCTCCAGATGCTCATGAGCCACATCGGCGGTCATTTCATGTGCTCTGGAAGAGTTGACACACCTGGAGTCCAACATCCCAGCTACAGAATACAGCTCTGCATGGGGCTGGAAGTGGGCGGAGGCAGCCGCCCACCTCAACGCACTCAAAAGGCAACACAAACATTGGGTTTGTGTTCAGTATAGGACCACACGCATCACAAAAGGTGACAAGTGCACCGCATATTTATTTTAAAAAATTTTTTGCACCACGCCAGAGCATGGCCTGCACACAGGTGCGAAGATTGGATAATTCCATTGTGGATATGCCAGCTGAAGTGGCAATCAAAACACAAAAGTATTACTCCGAGTTATACTGATCTGATCCAATTCTGCCAGCTGAAGTGGCGGAATTTCTTGACTGAGCCCACATCTGCACCGTTTTCTGATACCCAGAAATAATGAATTTGATTACTCTGACCAAATTATGGACAGCCATTCGCGGTGCGCCAAACTGAAAATGCTCAGGCCCAGATGGCATTCCATATGTGTTCTACAAAAAGTATTTCAAATATATATCCCCATTGCTGCTCGCCTCACTTAACCAAAGCCTGATGGAAATGCGCCTCCTACCAGGAGGACATGAGGCCTTTACCGTCACACTCTTCAAGAAAGGGGATAAGCTAGACTTAGCCAACTGGCGCCCCATTTCTCTAACAAACACAGACAATAAAATTTTAACAAAAATAATGGATAACCGTTTAGGGACAGTAGCATCTGCCACCATCTCCCCAGAACAATTTGGTTTCATACCCAGAAGGTCGATTTGGGATAACGTGCACTCTGTGGCTAATGTATGTCAATCCACAGCCTCTGGGGTACTTGTATTCTTGGACCAACAAAAGGCCTATAATAGAGTAAACTGGGAATACCTCAGGGCCTGCCTCCATCAATTCCGCCTACCCCCTCGCTTCATCAACTGGGTGATGCTGCTCACGGAATCTGCAACAATGGCAGTACGTGGCCCTGGCTTCCTAATGGAAGTAGTCCACCCTCAAAGGGGCTTGCGACAAGGGGACCCCCTCAGACCACTCTTATACAACTTCAGCCTTGACCCACTACTGCGAAATGTGAATGCCCAACTCACTGGGGTCCATGTGCCAGGCCAAGCCCCAGTCAAGATAATGGCGTTCGCAGATGATTGTGTGGTTGGGGTGTCTAATAATCAAGATGCATGCGCGCTTGAAGCTCTCATCCAGGAGTATTCCTGGGTAAGCAACGCGGCACTGAACACTTCCAAAACTGAAATCATCCTCCTTGGTCAGTTTCAGAACTGCTGGACCCCAGCAATTAGTTCACAACCTGGCCCATCTGCTCACCCATGTCCTCGACCTACTACTCAACACACACCACCCCACTGGTGCTCCCCTTTGCGCCACGTCCTACCATAGGACCGGTACGCCATCTGGGCGTGTGGGTGGAGGCAGGCGGATACGCGTCAGCAGTAATGGAGTGCCATATTCTGGATAACGTGATAAAGCAAATCGCCTCTCTCAGAGCCCACCCTACTTCCCTTACTGTCAGGGTTGTTTTAGCCAACTCTATGCTCCTCTCCAAAGTCTGGTTTGGAGCCCACTCCATCCCCTTCTCCCCAAGCTTCTTCAAATCCTTGTATGCCTTGCTGCAAGGATGGCTTTGGTCAGGCCGCCCTCCACCGGTATGGCTAGAGGTCATGTTTGGCCCGCATCATCATGGTGGCATGGGCCTGCTTGACTTCAAAGCCCATGCTGCCAAGATCCTGGGCACCTGGATTGCAGCTGTCACCGCCCCTACACTCCCCTCCCAACACTGGTAACTCGAAGCCCGCTCCAACTTCTCCCGCGCCTTGGGCCTCAACAATCCATTGAACCCCCACTCCCTGATGAAATACCTCGCATCACACACATCAGCCACAGGTCCTCACGGGACCAAAACCACTACAAACGAATCCTACTCTCCATGCGAAGCGCAGAGTGGAGAATTCGTATTAGTGGACATACAACCCAAAGAGGCCGCCCCTCTCCTCAGTTCACACAAGAGGTACAGGGGCTACCCATCCATGATGGCGTGATCCCCATTCGACCCCAAGTCCTATCCAGGGTGGACTACCTGGACATGATGGACATCTCTTATTCCACTGAGACCCAAAAAACTATCTGGAAATACGTACACCATCCTCTGTTGCAGCCTCAAGTCCGCTCCCATGTGTGGCGCTGCCTGAGGCGGGTGTATCATACAGCTGAGCGCTCTAACGCTTTACATTCATCCTGTGTCATGAGTGACCAGTACGGAACGCTGTTCCACCGCCTGGAGAAGTGCCCTACCTCTAAAGTGATATGGCGCGAAGTTCAACGTCTTCTGGGCCAGGAACAAACGCATCCCTTCAGTCTGTCAAGAGATATGTTTGCTCTATCAATGTCCCCCTCTCTTCCACCCTCCCTCCATGCTTTGGTGGTTGCAATTGCCATGTGGACCATCCACACGATTGTCTTAGATGCCATCGTAGGCTCCACCCCCACCCTCCCAGAAGCTGTCCACAGATTCCGGTCTCATTTGGTGGACCACTTTCAGGCGTGGATGTTTGGATACCTTCCACCGTGTCACCGACAGCTGGTCTCCTCCTGGTTCCCAGTCTGGTTCATCAAATCAGACCACTTCCTCCACACGTGTTCAGTTGTGGCTACGGCCCCTCCACACGCTCCCTCCCCTCCCCATATGTGGCGTTCCCACTGGCAACAAGAGATAGCATCGCTTCTCTGGGGTGCCTTCCCTAGTACTAAGTTTTGTCTCTTCTGAGTCATATTTGGAAGTGTCCATCCCATGGTCAGCCTTCCCTGCAATAAATTAAAATTATGTTCAAATATAACCACCCCTTATAAATATACTTTTACAACCCATGGGACCCATAGCCATGTTTACCTGGTTCATTGATAGGTTTTTATACATGACAATGTCTCATGGTCGCTTAGTGGCAAAATCCCTTCCTAATTTCATAACCATCATACCAGCAGCAGTACCACTAGCATTTGGGCTTGGCGTTTGGGTGCTTTGGCGCTAAAACTGGAAGGCTGGTCTAAAAATAACTTGCTGTTTTTCTGTCATGTTTTGAAGAAAAGCATTTACAGGGCTTGATCTTAATGTTAGTATCAGTAAGCCAGCGGAATACCTCCTCAAAATGGGTAAGGTGGCCAGAAAACATGCGGGAGAATACAATGATATCAGTAAGGTACATGTGAGTGCATGACAGCTTCAGGTCACCAAGGATGGTGTCCATGGACCGTTATTACATACTGGGGCATTACATAGCCCTTGAGGCATATGTGTCAGTTGTGAAAGCTACTTGTTTGTGATTATGGCGCATTTTTCCTGTTCAACTGTGGTCAACTCAATTTTTCAGTACCCTGATATCAAATCCATTTCAAAGAAGTAACGAGCTCTCCTAACTGATCAAAAGCATCGTCAATCTGCAGTAAGGGATACAAGTCCTTTTTGGTGATAATATTGAGCTTCCAGTATTCTATCACCACCTGGTTAATACCATCTTTTTTTAAAATTAAAACAGGCGAAGCTCATTTTCAGAAAGATAGCAAGTCAATTTTAGACTAACCTGCCAATTGAAGTACCAAAGCACCCAAACGACAATCCTGAATGCCAGTGGCACTGCTACTACATGACTATTATGAACCAGGAAGGAATTTCGTCACTGAGCGCCCATAAGCCATAGTTATATATATGAACCTAGCAAAGAATCTGGTGAGCATGCCACGGAACCTGTGGGTCATTGAATTATAGGTGGGAATGGTGGTTTGGATTTGAACATAATAAAAACTGGAATTGGATAAAGGAATTTTAATTCAAAGTTAAATAAAGAAAATCAACCACCAATTATCTCAGTGAGATGCAACTGATTAAATAGTGTTCAATTTGGTAGCTTGTCAAAGCAGGGATTGGGCCCTCAATTTTGACCTAAACATGCAAATTTTTAGAGATTGAGAAATAACAACTTCAATATGAACCAACATTGAGGGAATCAGTGGCAGGCTGAGTTGCTATCAGTTCAACTGCAAATGCCTGATCCAAGGCTTTACTGCATTTGTGATGGTTAGTGCGATGGCATCTGGACCAATGGGCAATGGGAATCCTAAGGGCCACCGCACATAGGGGCTGTCAGGTTAAATCTGACATTAGTGGAATTCCTGAGATTATAGATATTGTCAGTCAGATCAATATGATATGTGATGAAGTTAGATCGAATAATTGCATATCAAATGAATGATTGTTTTGAAAATATTTGATTAATTGTTTAAATTACTTCACTTGCAATAGTATTGAGTAAATTAATCGCACCAAAACGAATTTATGATGAGACTGAGACGATTCCCACTGCATTTTAAAATCACAAGCAAGTTGCAATCCCATAGGCTCCAGAGAAGAATAGTGCACTTTTTTTAAAATCAATTAAGCTTAGGTAAGTCCAGGAAGTTGGATGATATATAAAACCAATGCATTCATCTGGTTAATCTTTGCGGTCAATAAAATTATTCTTATAATGCAAACACTATTAAGTTTATTTACTCAAGTGTTACCATTACCCAATCTACCACCCCAGCCTACAAGAACCTCCCTTTTAACTTTCCCCTTTTAAAGCCATGCCTTTAAGCAACTCCCATACCAGATTACCCACCATTCCTTATACCTGGACACCTCTAGTTTCCTTGTTATACTAGGCTAAAACCCTTAGTTATGCTAACTCATGGTTAGCTACCCCCAACCAGGTCAGTAGTACACCAGCCCCTGACAGGGGAAGTCCCAACAGGCGGAACTAGGTTTGGGATAACCAACCCACCCATGCCCAGTCGCTGGAGCATTTTTTCTGTCAAATGAGTACCATTGATTGCCAATCCCAATTTTTGTAATGAGGGTTTCGAATTATCAGCAACTGTACCCGATGGTGATACATGCCAGTTGGGGATAAAGCCCAATGATTTTGAGAAGAGTTTAGGGTTGGCAATCATACTGCTCGATGGCTTGAAACATTGGCAATTTTGACTGAGAATTCATTATTTATCCCCTTCTGGCTATTAGTTACACATTCATTATACTTTAATCCTATATAGTTTGGACATTTCAACTATGATTTATGAGGATTCAGCACCATTGGCTTTATAAAGTCCATCCAGATCATGAGGATGATGGTTTCCAATGATTTCTGCATAAATTTCCTTTATTTGGTGAACTAAGCAGAGGCAAGTGCAAGAACTGGGGTTTAATCTTCAGAGGAAGCACTGTACCCAGTGCTCATCTACAACAGGTGTGAGGTCACCCTGTGTGATGAGGGGTACAGCTGCCCTCTTCAAACCCTTTTTTAGGAAATGGGAAAATCACCCAGTCCACATGGAGGGGATGTTCCCCTGACTTACACCCATGGACTCTTTGACGGTTCAAGCATCCCCTGCTCCAGCAGCTTTTCAATTCTCTCAGTGACTATCTCTTCAGCTGCCCTCTATCAGCGGATTACCTGTGACCTGATGCGAGAATGATCCCCAGTGTCCAACCAATTTTCATCCCCATGCACATCCTAAATCATGGTCATCAATGGCAAAAATCTCCTTATCTTTTGAAATAAAGTTATCACTTGATCCTTCTGTGCTTCTTTTAACCACATTAAATCTTCACGTGGTACAACTGCCATTACATTGGGCTGCAGTTTAACGGGTAGACCAAATATATCCAGCAACTTGAACTCATGAACCTGAAGGACCTCCTCAACTGGGGTCAGATTTAAATACGCCACTAATTAATGTCAGCAGATTTGCAATGGTTCTTTTTGTGGTTTCGCTAGTAAAACCTTGATTTCACAATGTCCCAGAAGTATAATGCCTGGAGCCACATGGGTCTCAAGGTGCAATTGCTGATAAGACCTGATAATCTCGCCATAAAGCCCAGCTGGCACTATCACTTTAAACTTGGTGTTTATTATCATTTGGTGTCCAGAGAGGATGATATAGGCCCAGCAGCTCTGAGAGGCAGCCCTTGATATCCATATAATTGCTGGGGAATAACCCAGGTTTTATTTTTTAGTCAATGGTAGTGCACTGGAATCACCCCATTATTATAAACAAGGTTGATATGTCCCATATGCATCATATCTTTTTACGCTCCTATGGAGGTAAAGTAAATTGGGATCCGCTGCCACAAAATTTAAAAGGCCCCTCAGTCATATCAATGAAAGACCCAAAGTGTCACATGAAAGCAGTTCTAATTAGAAGGTCATAAAACTGTTTGGTAACACAATTGCGGGGGCTACAATGACAATCAACCTAAACTGCAAAGGTAGCGCACTGTATTCTTCCTCAAGATTGTGCTTTCGTTCCAGAAGTCCCACACACCATTCAATGTTCTAGATCAGGTTTAACATCAAATTCGCCACCAACGTAGTGAAAAAGATGTTGAATGGGGTGCCCGTATCTTTTTAGGTGCAGACCCAATGTTTTGCTACAAAAATGTCACATTATTTACACTCAGAATAAGAATACTTTTGAATTTATAATATGTTGACAATTATCAAATCTCTTTTTTTTCAAGGAAAATCATAATCCCCTCACTGACTTTAGATTTTATTTGACAATAGCGTCCACCAGAAGGGCGACGTTTACTCCTTTAGGTTAGGTGCATCTGAGGATGGGCCAAGCTTGTTTGGAGAAACTTTGTCAAACATTTGACATTCGTATGGTTTCAGTTGCTCCTAAGGTTCATCTTCTGCCACAATCTTAGCTTGCACTCGTGTCAGTACATTTACCCTCTGATAGACCGCTGATATAAAAACTCATCATTGTACTAAGGGACTTCCGCTGAATATACTTCAATAGGTTCAGGTGGGACGTTTGGGTTTGGCATAATGAAGGTGGAAAGTCCTGTATCTACTCCGCTCCATATTTTCCCTGGTAGTAATGATCCTGCTGTACGTAGTGAGCCTGACAGTTGGGGCAACTCTGGACAAGGTGGCTAGGGTGACCGCAAATAAAGCAATTTACCCTGTATGGTCTGCATCCTTGGATCTTGTAAGGTGGGCTGAGCCAGTAACTTGACTGTTGAAAATCAGTGTAACCAGGGCTGGGTCAAACTTTGGGCTGCTGGCGATTATCATAAGCAGGTCCAGATCAGAAGTTAAACTTCTAGGGATAACTCAACTGAGGGCGAGGCATGTAATTATAATAAGGCTTGGGGTTACTAGGCAGAATCATAACAGAACGAGAATTCCACAAATAAGAAGATCCAGCAATGGCTTCAGCATGTTTCTGTTTGATATTGGGCGTAGGAATGTAGCAGATAGATGGCTCAAAAATTGTACAATTTTGAGCAGAGATATGTCATCCTCAGAAATTGGCGCCATGTCATTATACAATTTGTGGTATGGCTTAACCCCAGAGATCATTGCAATGCCCACATTGGATTCAGATAAAGTCCCCACCCTTATTAACATGTGGCTTTTGCCATAAATCGTTCAGCTAATGCAGTGAGGGTCTCATTATGCTGGCATCTAATGGTCAAGAACTCAGCCTTTCACTGCAACACTTTTGTGGTACTTCCAAACAACTGCACACCGTATCCTTCACTTCTTGATAAGTAATGGAACTGCTTGGAAGATAGCGAGTGAATTGGTTGGAGCTTCCAACATCCAGTGCAGTTATTGGCAATTTAGCCTTTCACTAATCTGAGGCTCCTTCTGCCATAAAATCAAGTTGTTTAAAGAACCCATGGATGCTCCCATTGCGGTCAAACAGAGGCAGCTTATCAATACAAACCTCCTCCTCCCACTCATATCTGCGTGCCTTTGGAGCATACTGAGGAATTGGTCATGACCTTAGGCGGTATCTCATCAAGATTCTGATTCAGTAGGGCCAGCAGCGCATGGATTATCCACTGCTTCAGGGTTAATGTGGCCCCTTCAGTGGGCAGTACTTTAATCACTAGGGGGAATTGGTTCACTGATACATAATTATACCTGGGGCTGCCACATGGGCAGAATAGCTCACAGTGTCTACGGTATGAGCAAAAGGCTCCTCAACTGGGTACCCATCCTTATATTCATCATAATACAAATTTTCCTGAGCTGCCCCTTATAATTTGTGAACTTCCCAATGAGGGCGCTGAGGGTGGGAGGTGCTATTCAACATCCACTCTGAACTATGTAGTTGTTTAGTAGTGTCATCCAGGCGACAAGCAATTTGCCTGTATTGTTGTTCCAAGTACCCGCATTTGACTGAACTTGTCATTGAGCTGGTTCATTGTGTTGTTACGCTCATGAAGGAGCTCATCTTGATTCTTGAGCACCGTGTCTAAAGCAAGTTTAAGTACCACATATTTGGCTGGCGCAGTGTGCTGTGAGGATTCCCCATCAATGCAGGCCTGATACAACATGGCCAACAACTGAGGCATTTTATTTTTATTTTTGGTGGTTGATTAATGGGCCCCCTGTAGTGAGCAACGCTGCTATAATTTTAGCAATATTGTTGAGATATGCCGCAAGGTTTTCACAAGGTCAGCTCCCACTAAGAAACAGTTGGATGATATGGAGATCGCCAGTCCTTTAGACAACTCAATGACTTTATTAAAATGGAGCAATTACCCTCAACCACATCACTTTATTCATTTTAATGTGATTAGCAGATTCTTTCTGCTCCGCTCTCTTCTTCCTACTAACAATCCTCCTCCTTCTTTCTTTTCATCCTGCTCATATATCAGCGACTCTAGTTAACTGACCCTTTTGCTTATATTATTTGTTTCTGCTGTGTTCTCATTGGTTCCAGCAGAGTCTACTATTCTTTAAATTTACTATTACCTTAGTTTGAGGCGATCTATAAAAGATTTATCATAAATCAAGATTGACTTATTTCCTTAATTAGAGGTAATCTAATAACTATCCTTTCTGGGCTCAGTATCGCTTTATATCAAGGCGCTCAAATATTTGTACATTAGTAAATTGTTGTCAGTAGATTTTAGCCAATTTTCAAAGCTATACGGGGCTTATCATCCAGTCATATCATAATATTGAAATCATTCCTTAAGAATTCTTCTTAAGTGGGGTATGACTGTAATTTTATAAAAATAGAACCCTTAAAAAGGGTAAATAAATTGGTTACTAAGCTTAAAAGCAAGATAAATTTATAGAAAACTTAACTTTGCTAGATGATGGTAGCTTTGAAATACTAAAAGTTTAGTAAGAGGTGTTTATCCAAATCTGCAAACTACCATATTGTTTAGCAGAAGTTGTCTTTAAGTTGATACAGTCTAAACAGATATGCCATTTTAGCAATTGTAAAGGTCAAATCGTTGCCCACTAGTACTGATTTTTTTGAAAAATAAACCAATTTCAAAAACACATTAAAAAGTATTAAACAATCAATAAAAATGCACTAAAAAGTACTAGATAATTGATAAAAAGTGCTCTAAAAATTATGAATTGGTTAATATAAAATGCAACAAAAGTATAAAGTAATATATAAAAAGTATGAATAATTGATAAAGCCCTTTTTGAAGTCAGAGTCATATTTAAACTGATTTATAGAACTTTTCTTGCAAATAAAAATTAGTGTTTATTTTGGATTGGGTCCAAGTGTAAATTGTATGTAACTAAGAACACACAGTGTATGGGACCATCTAGTACTAAAAAAAGAACACACAGTGCTGAGTATATATGTATTAAATGATTATATATACTTTTTAATGCGTTTTTTGAAGTCATTTATTATACTTAAAACATGACAGTCACGAACATTATTGACTTACTCAAATCAAACAGTTCATTTATGAGATTAGTATAATTTCTATATAACCTTTTACAGTCCTCAAGTAGAACCTTTTATGGCCAATTGCAGGTGTTGTCAGGTATTGACTAGTACATATCTTATCAACTCTATGGAATATTTCAAGCTGGCTGTTACTATATACCACAGCACAGACTGGTTCAAGCAGTCCCCTGCACACACTATCACACTTCACCCACATACAGACTCATGCATGCACCACTGGAGATAAGAGCACCCATGGAATAAACAATCATACAAGACACCACATCCAAAGCAATCATAAGCAACAACCATTACAAAACAAAAACTGAGATAGTAACAAACAGTACAATAAGAGACTGCACTGAATCATACTCTACCCTTCATGTAGTCTAACTTACAACATAGAAAGAGTTATAAACAAATTACTACATATTGATAGCGCACACATGCACAATTACTGTCACAGAGCTGGCTAATAAAAATGAGACTAGTCTGACAGTCAGGGTGAGTAAACAGCCAGAAGGAAAGCCAGAATGCTCAAGGCATAGCCGCTATATGAGCTAATATCTGACGGGAAGAGAAAAAATTGAGTAATGGTTGCTTACGATCATGATTGCCACCAAAACTACTTATAACCATGTCATGGCTGCAGTGGTAGCCACAGATTCTGCCGCTATTGTTTCTTTTAGCCCACAGGGAGCCCTGAGTTTGCTCTTGTGACACATATTGCTGAGTGTGCAGAGGTTATGTAACTTAACCCACTAGGATTAAGAAACTCCAATAGCAATTTTACATCCTGATGCCATACGGCGTCCAAAATTGGGGACAGCACTATCAGGCCACTAAAATGGTATCCCGTTTGAGGAGAGAGGCAAGAAACACTAAGATTATGGTCATTATGGTCTAGTTGTTGCGTAGACTGGTCAACATGTCACATATTGGGCAGCAGCTGGTAATGATAAAATGTAATTGAAACTAAAAAAACTTTAGCAGAAATTTGTTTATTAAATAAACAATAGAATATTGACTGACAACTGTACCTATGAGATAATTGTATTAAGTTCTAAGGATTGGATAATACATAGATTTTTCATGAACTTAGAGTAACACAATATCATTTGATTCTGGCTAGATTTACACTCTAAATTCATCCTGATACTGGATCAATCTCATTCTGACCAGCTGACTCTCGCTCAAAATTTGCCATCAAAGTTCCCCTCCTGGCACAATTCTGGTTGATAGATCAGTGATGTTTCATCTGGTGGGCGACTAGATATGACCATGGCCAGGCCACAGAGGGGAGATATTATTTAGTACTGAACATATCTAATGCTTTTTAGCCTACTGAGATTGGGCCCACCTTTTCTGGTGAAAGGGAAACAAATTGGTGGGGTTTTGAACCTGGGCATGCCTGTTGAAATTTTTTCCCATATTCCCAGCTGGCTAGATCACCAGGGATCGCAAGGGGATAATTCCCTAATGTGAGGTGAATTGAAAATCAGTTGACCCTGATTTCAGGGTAACTTTGTTTGGGGGTTTTAGGTTATTCTCCTAGTCAGATCAATCAGGGATTGATCCAGAAGAATGCTTAAAATCTTGTTGGGCAGAGTTGCCAATGAAATAGGGGAGTCTGATAGTTGATTAACTATCAGGTGTACCAATTGGGATTGGTTGGATTTCATCAAAGACCAATTTAGTCTTAAGGAGTAAGTTGTGAGGCGAGTAATGCCACCTGCAACTAGCAAATCAATCAGTTGGTTTTCAACCTGCCTTAATGGGTAACAAGTCCCAAAACCTAAGCAGGTCACTAGCCAAATATGGTCGGTTTGCTTGGATCAAGAGGAAAACGTTAGGGACACGTTTTCTAACTCTTTCTGTTTTAGGTCTCAAGGATGTCCAATGACAGAATCCTAGCCAGGATGGGGAAGACCATCGCTGCTGAGATGAGGATGGGTGATACAATGGCAATGGCTGCTGTTTCATCGAAGAGGTATCAACCAAGGGTTAGACAGCCAAATTCCCCACTATATATTCCCTAAAGAATTCACTATTAAAACACTAAATACCAGATCACTTTTACTAGAGTATTAACTTAGTAAACTTTATCAGAATCCATTTGTTCTATTCTTTCTCAGGGATATTATTGCTGTATGCAATACTTGGGAGACTGTCAGGAAGTTGATATGACTGGATGATACACTACCTATACCAATGGATTAGAGGAGGAATCAAGACAAGTCTTGATATTTACGGAAGAAGGAATACAAATTATGATCAATCATAAGGATGACCATTTGGTAGATCGAGGGATTTATGCTGAGACTCAGTATAAATGAGAGTTTCTAAAAAGGAAAGATGAATTGAAGGTTACCAAGCCAGGGGTGCATCCAGCTTGGGGAAATGAGATATAAGGAGGCACACAAAGAATTGAAAGGGGATCTCTGTTCATGTGTCAAGAAATTGCAGATAAGTCTGCGATTTTTATTAATAAAAGTCATAAATAGGGCAATAGCTCCATATATAAGTTTATTGAGTTTATTAGTAGAGTTGACGCTCTTCAAATTGTTCAATTTGGTTGTTCAGTGGTAATACCATGTGTAAACTGACTTAGAAGAATCAAGTCTACACGTTGAGAGCCAATAGAACTCTTTAAGAAAAAGTAAGGATCTGAGAGGAGATCCAGAGAAGAAGATGAATAAAATTGGGGATTGCTGCTAACTGTGTGTTGAACCAGGGAAACTGTAAACGGGGATCTAAGAGTATATTGAGTTAGGTGGTATGAGGGAACAAATCCCCATTCAAGACATAACAAGTATTTCAAGAAGAAATACTGGCCAAGCGTTGGACTGAAATCTAACACTTCCATACAACTATGGATTATAGTCATCATACTATTATCAAACAATTATATCAACTACTATACAACATGGGGAATTGCACAAAACCAGAATCTGTGCAAGTAATATATTTATAGGGGATACTGGCGAAAAACAATCAGGAAACCTATAACTTTTACAATGCCACAGACAACTTGATTCTGCTGGAAATTGCTTTACTTTTTAATGGACCTCTCCTTAGGACCCAAGATTGATAAAGATGAGTTAATCAGAACTTCCCTGTTGGCAGTGGCAAGAGTCCACCGCCACCTCCAAGTACACCCTCAATCTGTTGCACCAACTCTTGAGTGGGTAGGTAGGGAAAGGGGCAACTTTGAGGGGGTATGACATCACCCACCTATTATCCACCAAAATGGGCTAAATCATCCTGGAACACAAGAGGAATGGCTGCCTTCCTCACTCCTTTTCTGTATGACTTGAAAATTCCTCACAGTTGAGGCGCAGGGGGTGCTCCCCTAGAGTTATACATACACAACACAAGACAGTAATTATATAAAAGTGAGCACTGATCATACTTTGCAGAACACTTAATTTAAAAGTTAACACAATAAAGCACAATACATCCACAACAGTGTAGGCTTAATGCAACTTAACTTAAGATTAAATATAATTTGCAGCTCTATTGTAACTCTTTTTTAAGAATATGTATAAATTGAAAGACTAATAATGGCTTAAATTATTGACCAATAAATTCAATTTTTATTGGAGAACTCATGATGAGTTTCATACAGTCTCTTGATTTTTAAATAAAGATCTTAGTCATACTTAACACTGTGCATTATTAGTTGCTTACAGTTTATGCTTAACCCAAACCAATGTAAGCTCTAATTTTTATTTGTGAGAAACTTCTATATTTCAGTTTAAAATATAATGCCAACTCAAAAAGGTTTTTACTTATAATTCATACTTATTATCAATTATTTCATAGTTTTTAAAACATTTTTATTAATTAATTCAAATATTAGTGCATTTCATTAACTATTTCATATTATTTAAAGCATTTTTCATTATTTATTTCATACTTTTAATTGCATTTTTTGAAGTTAGTTCTTTTTTCCCTACATTTTTATCTTATATCAGTTATTTCATATCTTTTAGTGTGTTTTTTTGTAGCTGATTTTCCTATTTTTTATTAAATATATTAAATACGTTTATATTTATTTATTATATGTTAGTCAAATTCATGAACATTATATACTATTCAGCCATGTCCAAGTCAGTATATGTTGTTAAGATCACAGGTTCAATACCATGTATCCCTTTTTAATTGTTGACCAGGTGACCCAAAGCCCAAGGGTGTTGGAAAAATACCTTTTGCTTTTCCTTGGTCAAAAAATTTTTATTCCAGATACTATATCTGGCTAGGCAAATGCCAATAAATACAATTTTTATAAAATTGCAAAAAGGAGAAAGGAAGCAACTTTTTTGCTTAGAAAAGAATTATAAGGGAGATTTGTGAGGGTTCTTGATCTATCTTTCATGCATACTAGGACAAGATATATTTCCCCCCTCCTAATTTGGGCTTAATTCACATCATAAAGTAGATTTAAACCCTGATTTTATCAGTGAGATTTTGTCAGGGATTATCCACAATAATAATTCAGCTTTTGGATAGTTCAGGTTTGGATCCTATCATCCAACTCATTTGAATTTCTGGTTTGGGTTTAAATCTCGTTGCACAACTCATCCAAATCTCTTATTTGGGTAGGAATCCTGACAATACCCCCTCTAGATCTTGTTGCTGGGGGAAAAATGGATGGAGAAAGTGACTATGTACTCAGTTTACTATGATACATTGAACAACCTCTACTACTTAGTGTTTGTTGCCCCATCTATATATAACTCTGTAAGGTCCCAGCCAGTTGGTACCCAATTTGGTGTTACAACCTCCAGGCTGGTTGTGGTAGAAGAGGACTAGGTCACCCAGTTGGAAGGTGTGTAAGGGGGTCATGCTTACCATTAAAGTGAGCTGTTTCTCTATTGGTGGTAACAGACAGGTTTTTGGAAGCCAGGGCCTGAATTCAGATAATTTTATTGGTAATACTTCACATGTGACTTCATGGGATTCAGGGGAGGTTTGGTCAAGCATAGCCTGTACATAGAAGGCAATTTGGGACTTCTGTCATATAACTCATGGAAGTGTGACATATTAGTGATTTGATGATAGCTGATACTATAGGACAGGATTGCATAATGCAAATATTGGGGCCAGTGAAGGAAGTCAGTCATAGCCATTTTCTAGGGGTGGCAGTATATTACCATTTGCCCTCTCTTGTATTCCATTGTTTGCAGATTGTAGATGTAAAGAATACCTGGGTGGTTCCCATCAATTTGACTAAAACTTTCACCATCATCAAGCAGAAATTTTGCCCATTATTGGTATGAATGATGTTGTGCACCCATGTTGGGTGATAATATAGCTATATAAAAATGTGGTGGTGGCCTTTGCAAAGCTGAGGGTAAAGATACAGCTTCGATCCACTTAGTTAGATGTTCCACAGCTAGTAGGAGGAACTGATGACTATTAGAGGCTCAAGTGAGAGATCCCACAACGTCAACGCTAATTGTGAGTAATGGTTCACAGGGTGGGACCACGGATGTTGAGATTGGGGATTAGGTCCAGCTTGACTTTTACATATCAGGCAGGACTATAATACATCCTGGATTGAAACAAGAATCTCTTCCCAATAACGTTGAGTCCTAAGCCACTGGTAGGTTTTCCAAATTACCCTAATGACTGACTTGATGATGTCCCTCCAATATGGTGTCAGTTTGAGCTGAAAGTTGTATATAGAGCACACCCTTTTTAGCCACAAATTTGGACAATTGGCCGCCCTTGACTTGTAGATTTGCTGACTTCTTTGCTAATTCTTTTTGAAGGGTCATGGATTCGTCCTTCCATAAATGCAATTGTTGGAGTTTAGGGGTTTAAAGATGCTAGCTGGTGCATTTTGCACCTAAACTACAACAATTTAATTCAGGGGGATTTTCTTCATCACTTACAGTGAAAATAATAAGCCCTAATAAATCTAAAAAGTTGATTAATTATGTATTTTATTGGTAGCGGCGATGTGGTAAAAACAAACCCACTTAATAATTTAATATTAGTATTTAATATGTTGAGGCTTGAAGTTCAAATTACTTAGTAAGGTCCAAATTAGGTAATATGAGCTGTTGACCTATCGAATATCTCAAAGCTTGCCTTGTTTGGATGTAACAGCTGATGGAGGGTCAGGAGCAGGATGGACTAGTCCATTAGGTGTAATTTTATATATTTGGCACAATCAATGGGCTGGAAAATATCTTTGCTTGGTAGGATCTCCTCCAGGCCTATAAAAAGGGCCAGTCCCCGCATAAATGTTTTGCTTAAATGGTTAGCAGGATGAGGAGGAACCTCAGAGGGACTCCCCAAAATCCGCCGCTGGGTCAGTGCAAACTGACTACCTAAACTCGTGCTATTTGGCCAAGAATTATTAATAAATTTATTGCCCCAATTCAAAGGTTCAACCGAGAATTCACCAGAATCTTTTAGTTGATTTTGTCCTTATTTTTCCATATTTTGAGCAAATACACTCTTATTGCAAAATCAGACTAGTAATGGTCCAATAGCGGTTGGGTTATGAGGTCATATAGTTGATCCTCTTCAATGTCAGTTAAAGTTAATATGGGAAGATGAGATAAGTAATCCACATAATGGTGGATAGGCCCTGGTTGGCAAATTTGGAAAAATAATTTTAAAGTTTTAACGCCCATCAGGATTGTCAAACATTTACCTTTGCAGACTAAAGATAAAAATGCTTTAGGTCAAGTTCTGCCAAAAAAGGGAGATGTTGGCCATTTGCAATATTATGATGTCATTAAGAGCTCATTTATTAAAATTAATAATTAAAAAGTCAAGGAAATCAGCCAAAAGTCCCTGGCTTATTCTTGGTGGAACCCCATTAATTGGGAAACACCAGTTCAAAACCTGTACAGGAACTAATAAAAGTGGCTGGTCAGATTACTCTGCCCTCACCATGAACTTTGTGGGGAATCATTGGAAGGCACTCCCCCAACCCCAACAAAGTCCTTCAATGTACCTGCGTGGAGACTCCCCCTTTTTTTATAGGCTTGGTGGGGGTCCTCCAAGGTGCAAGAAATTTCTTGGGTGGTGATTGGATCAAGTTTAGAAAAACGTTACCTCATGGGTATGTTTGGGCCAATCAGAATTCCTCTTCCTTCACTCTGCTACCCTAATGTGAGTTCCCAAGTTATGATATGCTATTTCTGCATATTTCCTAATTTGAACTCATGCATGCTATTCTGAACATATTCCCAAATTCCCCTTGGCCTTCAAAATTACTTTAAATACTAGATAGTCAGAGGTCAAGGAGTATCATTTTCCCTTATTGCATGCTTAATAAAAACCTTAAAAATCCATTTTATTAGCACTTTATTAATTATCAAAATTTTTATAAAATCTTTGTGGAATCCAGCAGGCGTCAAGCACCAAGCGAGAACAAATCAGCTGGATTCCCACAAGGATAATCTTATCAGGGTCCATCATCTGCTGTAGCCATTTCAAGGAAGCATTATTGGTAATTGTAGTAAAATGATTCCCATTAAGTAGGGTCAAAAATGCTTTTTAGCCATTGAGACTGACATGCATTTGTTACCCATAATGCTATAGCTGCATTCAGCCCTGGTTAAGATTTTTCTATAATATGCTATGGGAAGGTTTCACTAAGTTTTTGTCATGCTGGGACAATATAGCTCCAATCACTATATCACTGGCATCAATAAAAAGTAGAAAAGGTTTGTCAAAGTTGGGATGTATAATTACAGGTGAATGGGAGAGAGCTGTGCATAATATATCAAAGGCTTGCTGTTGCTCCTCTTTTTAATGAAAGGGTATACCCTTCTTCAGTAAATATATCAGAGGCTTGGATCATTGGCAAAATGGGGTATAACTGGTGATAATATCCCACCATCCCCAAAAACCTGTACATCTCTTAGGGATTTTGGGGGAACATCTTAGAAATGGCCATAAACTTGTCACCATTGGGAATAATATGGCTTTCCCTGCCTTATGGCCTAGACAATCCATTTCATTCTGAAAGAAGGAGCACTTTTATGGCTTTAGTTCTAATGAGGCCTGACGTAATCACTGAAAAACTTGCCAGAATTGATCTATGTGCTTGGTAAAAGCTCTCAAAAAACTGTAATATCATCAAGATAAATTAGCACACATGAACGTTTCAAATCACCTAAAAGTCCGTCCATGGCGCGTTGGAAGGCAACAGTGCGCTAATTAACCCCTGCGGCATTTGAGTGGGCTTGAACTGCCCTTCATTTGAAATGAGGGCACCTTTTCACAATTCTCAGGTGTTAAATCAATTTAACAGTACCCACTGGCAGATCTATAGCTGAAAATAATGGGACCCTGACATCAAGTGTAAGAAATCATCTATAAGTGGCAAAGGATAGCTATCTTTTCTGGTGATTGAATTAAGGCGGCGATAATCCACGACAACATGATTGCCACTATCCTTCTTCCAAATTAATAAGAGTGGGGAAGCCCACAGACTTTTGGAAGGAACAAGTTACCCATCCTTCAACAGTTGCCAACTCTAAGGCCACTTGTGCTTCCTCAACCTTAGATTTCCTTTATGGCCAGCTTTAAATGGAGGGTAATCCATGGTCTCAATTTGGTGTGTTACTCTCAACATTTCCCCAAAGTCACTTGGTCCCAAAAGAAAATATCACCATACTCCTTAAGGGGGTCTTTGACTTTCTGGAGTTCATTAGGAGTGAGATTTTCCCTGATCCAACTCTCAACAAAAGCTATGGTGGCTAGGGAGTAATATCCTAAATCTTGTAATGAGCCAAAACAACTCACGTCAGCAATTTTATTAATGGGACACAAAAATTATGTAAGTGATAGGGGCATGCTGAGGGACTTTGTGGGTTCTAGTGCTTAAATTCCCTAGTAGAATAGAGATAGATCCCCGTAGACAGGATCCATAATCCCTTGTTATATCAACGCTTTTTTGATTTAAGGATTTGGGTGTCCACTTAGTTCCAAAATTTGATCAGGAGAGGTGAAAATCCTGACCTCATATCCACATTGACTTGGGAGCTAGAGGGTATAGTGATAGGATGAGGGGCATGCAGAGAGATCCCCTCTTAGGCATCCACAGCCTATGGGAGTAACTTAGTTTTTCCCCTAAGACTTGAGATTAACCTTTGCAAATGGATAACAGGTTTTTGAGTAGGCATGTCCTTTTTTGAGGCTCCTTTACTATTGATGGGGAGTTCAAATATTAATGGAATCCGATACCCTAGTAAGGATAGGTACTTTACCTTATGATTGATGATTCAAGTGAATTCCCACATAAATTGGACCACAATAAGCAATTTATAAGTATCGTTTTCTTATGTAATGGTGGGGGAAGTAATTAAAAGTTTCCCAAATTGAATGGGTAAAGCAGAATACGATCCAATCGCCTTAGTTGACTGACTACCTGCCATCACATATTCAGCCTCATGGATCAAGTCTGTAGCCATTTTTATATTTTGGATAAGTCAGGAAGAAATAACGTTGATTGGGGAACTGATGTCAATTATTGCCAGGACTTTAACCTTATGTATGACTGAATTGAACAATAAACAATTTAAACTAGGAATTAACAGCTAATAGACTGTTGTTAGGGATATGCAGTGCAGTAAGTGGGATATCTACCACAGCCAAACTCAGGGTTGTTCAATGCATTTAAACATTTTGTCTGCCAGTGCTTGAACTTTGATAAAAGATTTGACTGTCAAAATTTGTTTAGGTAACTGACCAACATAAAAAGTGAGAAAGTTGGAAATTTTATTTCCTTGAATAAAAAAAGTTACGCCAACTTCTGCAGGTGCAGCCAATACAAAACATCATGAAGTGCTAGGAATAGAGTTAAAGATATAACAAGGGTCTTAAGGCACTTGATTGTCTTCAGCATAGGTAGCCTCCTGCCCTATAATGACTGATCTTTTGATGACCTGTGTAGAAAGATGTGACAAGTGTATACATTATGGTTGTTTTTCTGGCAAAAAGTGCAGGATAATTTAGGGGTAGGCGACTTGGCGGTGTAACCACTAGCACCTGGGGCTGAGGCTTATTATTATTAAAATGAGGGGGATCAGTGGGTATGAGCAGATCAGACAGTATTTCCAAAATGGCTTCTTTGATATGGAGGAGAGACATCCAGTTAGATTTCACTTCTTTAAGATAAAGTAGAATGTTAAAAAACTTTTCTTTCTCGTTGCAAACACTTTTGCAACCTATTCAATTCAAGTCTAAATCTAGTTTGATAATCTCACAGAGGAGATTATTCTGCGCCCATGTCAGGGAGCAGTTGGTCAAGAAACAAGGTAAGAGGAGCAGGCGGAAGGCCCGCGGCCTCCAACGTTCAAAAACGCCCAGGAGAATCTGGCGGAATAGACAAAAATCTCAAAAAACGGCGGTCACAATTTCCCCAGAGATACTCGTGTGGCAATCACGATGCAACCAGTACATCAACACGCCACACTCCCAGCCACTTTCGTCGGTGGAATTCAGAGTCCATGTGTATCTGGACATCCAAAAAACGGCCTTATGGGAAAAAATTTTGTGAAGATGTACACAAAATTTTCCTGACCACGGTGTACGTTGCACCTCACTCCATGTCGTGCAGTTGGCTGGACCTAGGTTTCAAAAGCAAAATAGCAGCAGATGAGGCTGCAGCGGTGCGCATAGTGGTTGACCTCCCCAAAGGGCAATGGGTCGTCGAAACCAAATGCACTAGATGGACAAAATCAAACCAAATTTTCCTCATGTTTGACTTTTTGCCTACTACGGTAAAACGTGACATTTTGGAGCAACACCTGAAAGATGGTCTCACCATATATGAAGAAATACTATCTTTCAAAATGCAACGCTTCACGCTGATGCCACACCTGTGCACTGGCAAAGCTATCGCAGTTCTGACCCCAAATGAGGAGATCGCGAAGGACCTAACCCAGATCCTACACTCCACATTTATTGATATTGCAGGGCATACCACCCACCCATTCCGGGTAACCATGGACAGCGCGCCCCCCATTTGCACCCACTGTGATGCATTCGGCCATAAGGCGCATGCATGCCCCATCAAGGAGGGCGTCACATTCCAAGAGCACCCCTCAGCGGCCATGGCCAGCGGAGAGGTGCACTACAAACCAACCGCAAGCACCAAGGAGCTTTCCCATGGGGAGCACAAGTCTGCTACCTATTGGTAAAGCCCATCTCCCCGCAGGAGCGGAAGAAGGCAAGCAGGCCCATAGGGCTGCGGCCAAGGAAGCGGCCAAGGCCACCACCACCATCCCAAACTCACAACGCCAGGAGGACATGGAGACCTTCGCGGTGGAAGTGACTCAGGAATCCATCATCCAATCAGATTGGGAAGCCCATGCCAAGTGAGCCACTCAATCTGAGGATCCAATGGGAGATTTGATCTCACCCAATCGCTGCATCCAAGCTCCAGTCAAAACCAACTTGGGACCTATCCCAACTGAAAATTTTTTTTGACCCACTTGACGGTGCACCAAACTCATCCGCACTGCAAAAAAATTCGTCTGACGTTGGGAAAACAAAAAGCAAAGGCCAAAGCCAATGCAACTCTTTCCACAAAAATTAACAAAAACCCTGATAGCATTGCTGCTAACACCTGCACTGCTGTGAAAGCCCGTGGGGACCTTGAAGAGGCTGGTGGGACCGGGGGCCACCCCCTCGCACCTAAGGTGTGATGGGGAAACCTTCACTCTAGGGATGTTGGATATCGCCGGACACAAGGCCTCCCCGTCCTGGTCTAGGAAACTGAGTTTTTTACAACACAATTTACCCGTGGATATCCTGGCCATCCAGGAGTCCCACTGTCCATGAGGTTCCAAGGAAGCTTGGAAAACAATGCTCCTCCCATCCCTATCCTTTTGGTCGAAGCACTGTGGGGTGCTAATTTGGAAAAATAATTTTTTCAAATTCACATCCTCAGAAACATTCCTAAATGGCCAAGTGCTCGTCGTCACCTTCTCATGGGCTGATGTTGCACACGCAATCATCAACATCTATGCCCCAAATGGTGCACACGAGCGTTGGGAATTTTTCTTGTCAGTCAAATCCCTCCCACTAACCCCTGATTCTTTCCTAGTTGGCGACATGAACTGTTGGCTAACCTCACCAATGGACCAGTGGCCTCCCTCACCCCACGCCCCAAAGGGACACGTAGAACTACGCATTCTAAAAGCCACCCTTGGGTTAATGGATGCGCTGCCACGACATGCCCCACTGCTCAAAAATATGACGCGTCCCCATGTCCACAACGGCCAATTAAGGTCCATGACCCGCATCGACCTTATCCTAACGCTGGCGAAATTCCAACCCCACATCTCCCACTTCAAAACAATGAAAATGGAATTCCTTGACCACCAACTGGTCTCAATAACCTACCACTTACCCATCACAGTTGCAAAGGCCCCACATTGGTGCAAAATCTGCCCCCCTGAGCTCGCGTCACCAGGATTTTCCACATGGGTGGAAGAGGCAACTTTGGCAAAATCGTTTGTTGCACCATTTTGCGTGGACCCCATTTCCACATGGGCAACTTTCAAAGAGGACACCATCCACCACTATCACCATCTCTCCTCCAGATGCTCACGAGCCATATTGGCAGTTATCTCGCGCGCTCTGGAAGAATTAGCCCACTTGGAGTCCAACATTCCAGCCACAGGATACAGCCCTGCATGGGGCTGGAAGTGGGCAGAGGCAGCCGCCCACCTCAACGCACTCGAAAGGCAACACAAACATCAGGTTTGTGTCCAATACAGGGCCACACGCATCACTAAAGGTGACAAGTGCACCGCATACTTCTTTAAAATTTTTTTGCACCATGCCAGAGCGTGGCCTGCACACAGGTGTGAAGATCGGATAATTCCATTACGGACACACCAGCCAAAGTGGCAATCAAAATGCAAAAATATCACTCCAAGTTATACCAAGCCAAACCAATTTAGCTGGCTGAAATGGCGGAATTTCTCAACCGAGCTCATATCTGCACCATTTTCTGATACCCAGAAATAATGAATTTAGTTACTACAAACGAATTATGGACAGCCATTTGCGGTGCGCCAAACTGAAAAAGCCCAGGCCCAGATGGCATTCCATATGAGTTCTACAAAAGATATTTCAAATATATATCCCCATTGCTGCTAGCCTCTCTTAACCAAAGCCTGTTGGAAACGCGCCTCCTACCAGGAGGACATGAGGCCTTTACTGTCACACTCTTCAAGAAAGGGGATAAGCTTGACTTAGCCAACTGGCGCCCTATTTCTCTAACAAACACAGACACCAAAATTTTAACAAAAATCATGGCTAGCCGTTTAGGGACTGTAGCATCTGCCACCATCTCCCCAGAACAATTTGGTTTCATACCCAGAAGGTCGATTTGGGATAACGTGCACTCTGTGGCTAATGTGTGTCAGTCCACAGCCTCTGGGGCATTTGTATTCTTGGACCAACAAAAGGCCTATGATAGAGTAAACTGGGAATACCTTAGGGCCTGCCTCCATCAATTCCGCCTACCCCCCACTTCATTAACTGGGTGATGCTGCTCACGGAATCTGCAACAATGGCAGTGCATGGCCCTGGCTTCCTAATGGAAGTAGTCCACCCTCAAAGGGGCTTGCGACAAGGGGACCCCCTCAGCCCACTCTTATACAACTTCAGCCTTGACCCACTACTGCGAAATGTGAATGCCCAACTCACTGGGGTCCATGTGCCAGGCCAAACCCCAGTCAAGATGATGGCATTTGCAGATGATTGCGTGGTGGGGGTGTCTAATAACAAAGATGCACGCGCGCTTGAAGCCCTCATCCAGGAATATTACCAGGTAAGCAACGCGGCACTGAACGCCTCCAAAACCGAAATCATCCTCCTTGGTCAGTTTCAGAACTGCTGGGCCCCAGCAACTAGTTCCCAACCTGGCCCATCTGATCGCCCACGTCCACGCCTTACTAACTCAACACACACCGCTCCACTGGTGCTCCCCTTCGTGCCACGTCCTACCATAGGACTGGTGCGCCATCTGGGCATGTGGATAGAGGCAGGCGGATATGCGTCAGCAGTAATGGAGTGCCGCATACTGGACAACGTGACGAAGAGAATCACCTCTCTCAGAGCCCACCCTACTACCCTTACTGGCAGGGTTGTTCTTGCCAACTCTATGCTCCTATCCAAAGTCTGGTTTGGAGCCCACGCCATCCCCTTCTCCCCAAGCTTCTTCAAATCCCTGTATGCTTTGCTGCAAGGATGGCTTTGGTCAGGCCGCCCTCCACCAGTAAAGCTAGAGGTCATGTTTGGTCCTCATCATCAAGGTGGCATGGGCCTGCTTGACTTCAAAGCCCATGCTGCCAAGATCCTGGGCACCTGGATTGCGGCCGTCACCGCTCCTATACTCCCATCCCAACACTGGTCCCACACGGCCCGCTCCAACTTCTCCCGAGCCTTGGGCCTCAACAATCCATCAAACCCCCACTCCCTGATGAAATACCTCGCATCACACACATTGGCCACAGGTCCTCACGAGACTAAAACCCACTACAAACGAATCCTACTCTCCATGCAAAGCGCAGAGTGGAGAATTCATATTAGCAGACATACAACCCGAAGAGGCCACCCCTCTACTCAGTTCACACAAGAGGTACAGGGGCTACCCATCCATGATGGCGTGATCCCCATTCGACCCCATGTCCTATCCAGGGTGGACCACCTGGACATGATGGACATCCCTTATTCCACCGAGACCCAAAAGACTATCTGGAAATACGCACACCATCTTCTGTTGCAGCCTCAAGTCCGCTCCCATGTGTGGCGCTGCCTGAGGCAGGTGTATCATACAGCTGAGCGCTCTAACGCTTTACACTCATCCTGTGTCATGTGTGGCCAGTACGGAACGCTGTTCCACCGCCTGGAGAAGTGCCCTACCTCTAAAGTGATATGGCGCGAAGTTCAACGTCTGCTGGGCCAGGATCAAACGCATCTCTTCAGTCTGTCAAGAGATAAGTTTGCTTCATCAATGGCCTCCCCCCTTCCACCCTCCCTCCGTGCTCTGGTGGTTGCAATCGCCATGTGGACTATCCACACGATTGTCTTGGATGCCATCGCTGGCTCCATCCCCACCCTCCCAGAAGCTGTCCACAGATTCCGGTCTCATTTGGTGGACCACTTTCAAGTGTGGATGTTTGGATACCTCCCACCGCGTCGCTGACAGCTGGTCTCCTCCTGGTTCCCAGTCTGGTTCATCAAATCAGACCCCTTCCTCCACACGTGCTCAATAGTGGCTACGGCCCCTTCACACGTTCCCTCCCCCTCCCCATAAGTGGCGTTCCCGCTGGCAACAAGAGATAGCATCGCTTCTCTGGGGTGCCTCCCCTGGTACTTAGTTTGTCTTTCCTGAGACATATTTGGAAGTGTCCGTCCCATGGTCAGCCTTCACCGCAATAAATTTAAAAAGATAAACCCCCCCCCCCCCCCCCCCCCCCCCCCCCCCCCCCCCCCCCCCCCCCCCCCCCCCCCCCCCCCCCCCCCCCCCCCCCCCCCCCCCCCCCCCCCCCCCCCCCCCCCCCCCCCCCCCCCCCCCCCCCCCCCCCCCCCCCCCCCCCCCCCCCCCCCCCCCCCCCCTGTAGAATGTTAGGAATATTTTAAAAACGCTGAAAATGAAGGAGTGATACCATCATATGAAGTAAGACGCTTTCCAGAAACTAAATTTTTAGTCTTAAGGTAAAAATGGTGAGCAAACTCAGTAAAGTTTTTCCCTAGTTAAGGTTTATGCCTATAAGAGTTTGCTTTTGGTTGGATAAAGTTTAAAACCCCAAATTCATAAACCAAAGCAGACTTTGCATCATTCCATGTCCGGCAGAGAATTAAGTTAGTACCATAATATCTTGAGCTACATGACTAAGATAGTTTGTTAGGCGCTTGAGCCATTGGGTATCAGTGGCTTCTTCCATAGCACTTTCATAGCAAGATAGGAGAGAAGATACTCCCTTCACCTGGGATGTACTTCTCCTTGAATGTCAGTTTGAATGGGCCATTGGGGGGTTAATGGTTGAACGATGTGGACTAACACTGGTAGTCTTTTTTACCCAAAGAGGAATTGATGTCACTGGAAGATTTA
Source organism: Massospora cicadina (assembly GCA_022478985.1). Lineage (NCBI taxonomy): Eukaryota > Fungi > Entomophthoromycota > Entomophthoromycetes > Entomophthorales > Entomophthoraceae > Massospora > Massospora cicadina. Next base: position 6,601 of record JAKSZP010002800.1, on the reverse strand, counting down.
TAAGGGTAGAGGGCGTCCACTTTATTTTGTAAGGAATTAATATCTTTTATTATTGAATCTATTCAATCATGGGTGGCACAAAGAGCTGATATTGTGGTGAAAAGAGGGGTATATTGCTGAAGTTTTCTTTTAATCTTGATAGTTGCATCTCAAAGCTCAAGTTGGTTTTGCTCAATAGTGAATTCTTTGCTTCATTCCACACATCATAGAGGGTAATTTGGCCAAGCGATTACGGTTTTTCTGATCTGAAGTGTAATATGATGTTACATTGTTCTTGTCCATTGTTGCTTTTTATTTTCTCTAAAATTTAAAATTTATTTGAGTAAGCTGACCAGGGGACGGACATTACCAATACAAAAATAACAATTTGAACACACAAACCAAACTCCCTAGATGTGTGGCGAGACGCCAAAGCAAAAGGGAAAATCAACCTACCAGGTGTAGCAGTTGTGAACCGCCTATCCCACCATGGCGGACAGGGAGGGGGAGGGGGGATCAGGCGGATTATTGATTTTATCTTCAAAAATGAAGATGCAGATCAAAGCTGAAAGCGAAGGGGTTGGGGCATCTGCAGTATGTGGGTTAAGGAAAAATAGAAAATTGTTAACTTCTTTAGTAACAATTTGGTCCTGGAGCATAGCCTCCAGGAATTTGGCAACATGGTGTTAAGCTCATATGTGTGCATAGGGAAGCTGGGAGAATTTTGTGATATTGGCTCTGGTGATGCGCATGGTGGGGGAAAATTCTTCCAGTGCAACCACTTTCTTGATAGCAGAAGTGGCAGTTTCCCTTAATCGTTCAATTTCCACTTTTGCAACTTCATGGAAATTGGCGGGGTAATTGATTAAATGTAGTCCTTCTTTAAATTCAGTGACAGATAATGCCACGGCTTCATGGAGATGGCGGCTATCAGGAGAGGCCACTGCAGCCTCAACAAGTTGATGGTCACTCAAGAATGGGGTAGCGGTGGGTTTAGGGACATATTTCTTGGGTGGGAATGGAGCATCGAAATATGAAGGTAGATATGGTTCCAAATTAGTTGGAAAGTTGGGAGGTGGTACAATTTCCCCAGATTCAGTTAATACATCCAATAAGTCCCAGGGATTTTGGTTGAGCATGATTTATTTGGAGGGATGTGGTTTTGGTTGGGTAAGTTTTGGGGCGTGAAATTGGTTGAATTGAATTTGGGTCCAAACTTGCTCCTGATTGGGTATATTGTGAGAAATTAAGCTGGCTTGGGCTTTGGTTGCAAAGGTTTTGTTGGTTTTTGAGCGTTCAGCTGGAGGGGTAGGGGCAGCCAAAATCCCCACTCAAATGCTGTTTGTGTGGCCTCGTGTATGGGATTAGCAGATTCCGCTTGTTTTGAATTATAGCTACAGTTTTTTTTAGAATGATCCAACTCATGGCAGAGGGGGAAAACGGTGCGGTCATTGTCAATATGAGCCCAAAAGAAGTGATCTGGTGCAGATGGGATATGGGCACGTGGTGGGATGTGCTGGAATATGGTTGGCTGGTGGGGGGTAATGGTGGCCATTGCCCATGGTGCCACTAACCGCTCAGCTCCGCTCAGGACCAGGAAGTGGAGGATGGGGTTTGTACCATATTTGGACAGCCCCATCATCAATTCTTCATAGAGTGTTTGAGGGGGAAGGTGTAAAGGAAGGTTTGCAAAGTTCACCACCATTGTGGTGTCACTGGGGAGGCGTGTACAGGTTGTGGTAATAGGTGTGTTTTATATATTAAGGGCATAGTTGCTGCAGCAGCTGCATCCTCTTCAGTGGGAAAACCAATAAAAATAGCCCTTATAATGGCGGAAGTTGATAAATCCTGCTGGTGAAAACTTGGATTTTGCCAGCTCAATTATCGCTTTGTTAGCATATGGGAAGAGATGCCCACATTTGATTTGGAGGCAAAAGCGAATATTGGATTAGGGTAGGGCAAGTGGGTGGGGGCGGGTTGGGTGGACTTGTTCTAATTGTAATAATAAGTCCCTTGGAGGGAAAAATTGGCCTGATGCATTAGGCAGACTGGATGAGCCAGTTTGCATGCGTTTGCCTGATGGGCAGAAAATGCTAGCAGGTGGAGCGCTGCTGCCCCACGCTGGGGCAGCAGGTGGCGGATCCATTGACATAAATGGAAAACTGATACGGTGAAGGTGGCAATTGAAAATTAATGGATACTGTCTTCAATAAATTTGCTCAAAAGTGATGTTGAGCGGAAAGAGAAGTTTTTTGTTGCTGTTATTTTCTGTTTTTATTTTTATAATTTTTACCACAAACTTGGGGTGTACCTGGCAGGGAGCACCAGTTTTGTTGGGATCATGGGTGCAATACCACGTATCTCTTGTTAATTGTTAGCCAGGTGACCTGAAGCCCAAGGGCTTTGGAAAAAACCTTTTGCTTTTCCTTGGTCAAAAAAGTCTTTATGCCAGATACTATATCTGGCAAGGCAAATTCCAATAAACACAATCTTTTCTTAAAATTGCAAAAAGCAGAAAAGAAGCAAGTCTATTTTTCTAAATGAATTATAAGGGAGATTTGTGAGGTATCTGATCCATTTTCAAAGTAATAAAGCCAATATTTATTTCTTACCTCCTAATTTAGATTCATTCACATCATAGATTAGGGTTGAGCCTCAATTTTGGGGGCTGGAATTTCGTCAGGGATCATCTCCAATTATGGTTGCAGCTTTTTGAATGGTTCAAGTTTTTATCCCAACATCCAACTTATCCAACTTTCCTGTTTGGGTTTGAATCCCGTTGCATGACTCATATGTAACTCTGATTTGGGTAGGAATACTGACATATGTAACGATCAGTGATTGTACATGGATTTCCTAAGGTTGGGACTTGGTAAATCTGCTACAATGACGGTTGCAATCCCAATTTTCTGAATCTGACTTAACTGGTGAGCCTCTGCACTTTGAAATCATTTTGATTAAAAATATCATTTTTATGGCGTATTTTATTGAATTTAGGTTCTCTCAATCCACCAGCGGATAAAGGTCAAGATGCCAGTATTTTTCAAACCTTGAACATGCTTTATTAATTATTAATCTGCCTAGTTCTTGAAGGACTACTAATTAGCAAATGAGGATGTGTTTCCCTTCCCTCACTTAAAATTCTACATTATTTTGGTCACCTCCCAAAAAAAACCTGTTCACTTATATTTAGCGCTGTTATAATTTTATAAACTTAAGTTTATTCTTTGTGAACCTTGGTTACAATAAACAGGGGTTAAGAGGGAGCATTCAACTTCTGGGTCTGCCATAGAGGGCGGTTGCACAGTGTGATCTAGTCAGATGAGGTTTCAGTGATCTTATGCAGCTGAGTGAAGCTGACGGGTGATAGGGAAGGCAAGTTTAGATTTCACTGTACTTGTCCAGGAAGGTCAGCGTACCTTATGTATCATCATAATACCATGTGAACAATATCAGGACCCTTGAAGGTGGCGGAATTTGACCATTAAGTTACACGTTTTAAGGGGACATGCACACTATTGTAACCCTGACGCTCAGGAGTTTGAGGTGACTCCTTCTGCAATAGGCTTTCATACACTGATATTGCAAATAGGGCCTCAGGAGCCCATTTGTTACATAATTTACAAGTCAACCTTTTTTGTAAAGCTGTGCACCAGACAGCTCACAAGATGGCATGGAGTCAGATGTCCCAAGCATTGCTATGAGCCCTCATATCATCTCCGTTATTACACTGGCTTTCCAGAAAAAGGGGATGGGGAGTTTAGAGGTGGGAAGTTGGACTGCTGGCGGTTGAGGCCTCTTGCACCCATCAGTGGACCTATAGAGGAAACGTCAATGTTTTTTTGAAAACCCTGATTTATGGTCAACCCTTCAATCTTTCCCTGCCACAAAGACACCTGTATAAAAATTTCCTGATCATGATTCCCCCACCTGGAATGGTGGATGTACCAGGATTTTTTTAAAAGGGGGTAATGTAATGATCAGAGATTGGACATGTATTTCCTAAGGTTAAGATTTATGAAATCCACTATGATGACAGTTGCAATCCCAATTTATTAACTTTGACTTAATTAATGAGCTGATGCATTTTGGTATCGTTTTAAATAAAAAATATCTTTTTATGGTGACTTTAATGAATTTAGGTTCCTTAATCCACCACGGATGAAGGTCAGGATGCCAGCATTTGTCCAGCTTTGGACATGCTTGATTACAATAAATTTGCCTTGATTTTGCAGGGCTACTATTTATAAAGTGAGGATGTTTTTCCCTTCACTCACTTGGAAATTCTACATCACTTTGGTCTCCTTCCAAAATAAAGCTTTTCACTTATATTTAGCACTGTTATAAGTTATAAATTTTATTTTATTCTTTGGGGACCTTGATCATAATAAACCCGGGTTAGGAGTGAGCATTCAACTTCCTGTTTGCCATGGAGGGCGGTTACACAACGTGACAGAGTTGTGATGAAGTTGCAATGAGCCTGTGCAGCTGAGTGAAGTAATGGGTGGCAGAGGAAGAGAGTTAAGATTCCACTGTACCTTGGCCAAACATGTCAGCTTTTTTGTGTATCATTATATCGCCCTATGAGCGATATCAGGACCCCCAAATGTGGCAGAATTTGACCGTTCCATTGGACATTCAAAATGGGATTTTCATACCAGTGCACCCTGACGCTCAGGAGAGCAAGGTGATTCTTTTCTGGTGAAGATTGCATATGCTGAAGTGGCAAGTATGGCCTTGAGAGACCGTTTGTCACAGTATATATGCAATTTAGACAGGTATCAGAGCTGCAAGTGGCCAAAAAGTACCATAGAACATCTAAAAAAAACTAAATTATTGGTCAGCTACTGAACCAATCCTTACAAAATGGAATGGGAATACCATGGGATTATCCTTTTATTAAAAAGTTAAAAAAAATTTGGTACAGTAGTTTCAGAGTATTGTGTAAACAAATATAGAAAAAAATATACAGGTTGAATTGAAAACCTCTCCTTTTTCAATGTCAATCAAAAAATAATAAAGTGGAAAAAACAAATGACTTTGTAAAGGGCACTAAAATGTATGAAATAATCATAATTATATATACAGGTTGAATTGAGAACCCCCTCCTTTTTTTAAAGTTGGTTAAAGATGTATTAGAAAGTATAAAAAATTAATAAACTTACTAAAAAGTATGAAAAATTCATAAAAATGCGCTAAAAATGGAAAATATTTGATAAAAGTAAAAATAATTGATAAACTATTTTATAGTTAGCTTAATACTCAAATGACTTTATAGAATTTTAAAACAAATACAATTTTAAAGCTTATAGGACGGTCCAGTGTAAACTGTAGGCAACTAATAACACAAAGTGCTGAGTATACTATACCTATTTATATATACTTTTTATTGCGTTTTTGAAGTCAATTACCACACATTTAACATAATGCTCATGACTGTTGGGATTCCAGATTGAATTGTAATGCAGGTACATCTGATAGTTTTAAACCCAATCTAAACATTTGGTTATAACTTCTGTAAGTAATATCCATGATTAGCTTTATTAAAGCCTCTTATAAAATTGGGGGTCAAACCTGATTCAAAAGCAATTAAATCCCGTTTGACAAAGGTAACCAGAATGTCACATAATCCCCAATTTCCATTTAGTATAGATCTTAGCTTGTAAGCTGTCAGTATTTTTCCAAATTCTTTTATTCCCAAAACTTTTACCTTAAATATTCCATTGATATATTGGAGGGGGAACTCAATAGATCTTATCTTGTCAAGTCTGATAAGAACGATCACACTTATCCCAATCAGGTAATATCAGAAGATTTGATTGCTCATCAATTGAAAAGATCTGATAAACCCTAAACTACTTCAATTCTTATAAATAATCCTATTGATAATAAAAATAGGTCTATTTACAGCCTTATATTTACTATCATTTGTATCTTTTTGGAGATTTCATAGCGTAACTTTGAGACTTACCTGCTACTTTTGAAGTGTAATTTAAAACTTTTAAAGAAGAGCCTAGAAGTTTCTTTTTTTCCAATTACTTTCACTTTTAGTAATACAATTCGATATAAACAGCACAATTTGATAATCAATACCAGGTGAGATGAGTATGAGTGATAAAGCAAAGAGTTGAGAGAATGCAATAAAGGGCAGCAGACCCAGACCTGCACGACCCAAGGGTACCAAGCGCACAAGTACAAATGAAAATCTCAGTAAAAACAAAAAAAACCTGAGGTGGCGCCCCATGCAAGTTTTGTTAATTTTTTAGTAAAATACTGCAGTTAAATGGAAGTATCCCAATTGCAACCACTGTCATTGGTGAAACATGGGATATGAGTTTTCCTGGGAATAGAAACACCAACAACTTGGGAAAAATTTGGCGAAGCCCAACATAAATTTTTCCCATATGCAGTGTACTTAACAATCCATACTACCCGCAAAGGTTGGGTAGATCTTGGATTCAAAACCGCGGAAAAAGCAAATGAAGCAGGAAGGTTAGAGTAGTAGTTGACCTTCCCGATGGACAGCATTTGGTACTGACCAAATGCACCCATTGGACAGAATCCAAAGACATTTTTATAATTTTTAATTACCTTCTGACAACACTGGTGCACACAGTGGTTG